>PNEQ01028757.1:0-16331 GCA_003012365.1 Medauroidea extradentata | reverse complement strand
GGCTGCCGAGACATCATCGGTTAAGGTTCACCCACTCACCCACATCCTCCACCCCCTGCCTCCAGATCGGCATTTTCTATCTGCATTTATTTAAAACATAACATATTATAATTAACATCTGAATCCGTAAATCTGGTCCTATTGATACCTAAATTAAAAGTTTTTTTTGTAAAACTTCAGTTATACACACATTTGCATTTAAAATAGTAAATGGAAACATGAAGTGTTAAAAACTTAAATTGATTCATATTTACATAACTCAACTCAATCTGTGAGACTTAAAATTCGGTTCACAAACTAAACCTCATTGTTTACGGCCAACTTCTATTGCTCACTTATGTCCTTATGATTATTCAGTAAGACGATATCTGAACATGAGAGCAGGAACATATGCTACATGCATTTAATACTGAATCAATTGTCAATTAAATATGCACTACATTTTAACTAATATTATTATTTACCAATACTAATAGTATATTTGTAAACTATAGAATTTTTACTATTAACAAAAGAAACTATTTTTCAAGTAAGCAACTTTAATACATGAAAATATTCGTGTCGTAAACGCCATCAGTTCTTACCAGTTGTTGTACAGTTTCTATGATTGTACCTTGACTCACTGGTGTACGCTACACTAAGCCCTGAAGTCTCCACTGGTTGGGTCGTCATGTGGCTGACAACTAGATAGAAGCCAGTGTGATGTAAGCGAAGAGATTTTAGTCAGCACTTAACATCGAGGTGTTTAGCGTTGATGAGTGGTGACATGATGGGAGTGTGGAGCAGTGCCAGGGTGAATGGACGGCTGAATCAAGACATCCCCGAGAAAACACGCCGATCTGCGGCATCGCCCGGTCACGATTCCCACATTTGAAAACCCGGGGATCGACCCCGAGAGGAATCTAACCCGGATCACCTAGGTAGGAAGCAAGATGTCTACCCCTCGACCACCGCAGCCCCTATCCAGTGTGATGTAGGTTACAAAACCGTGTTTATTATTATTATTTGACTGACAGCAACATTGCCGCAATGGTAAAGCACTTTTGTTCTATCTACACGCATGTATTTTCAATAATTAAGAGTGTTCCCCTTTTATTATAACCATATTTGCAATTTCACAATGTGTACGATTACTTTTTACTACAAACGATGCTTTGTTTACCTCAGTATTGCCACAGCAAAAGCGCTTTATATGAAGATTTTTTTCTGATGAAAACTGCGTAAGTTATACTGTAACATATTTTCCCCGTTTTAATTAATGTTTGTCAACTGTTGTTTTTATATGAACCTATCAGTAACACTAAAAATGGATTCCAAAAAAGCACACATTAATTGTCTTAGCCAGTATATTTTAAATTTTATTATTTTTGTGCATTTAATAAATGTATACAAATTACTATATAAAATTGTAGTTAATTCAATCAGATCACCTGAAAAGTATTCGAATTCTTAATTATTTAGTGAATTACGGAGAAAATGTTATAACTATAGGAATGTAATTGAAACTTTCGGCTCTTTACAACGTGTATTATTATATCCCATAATTGTAAAGTGCAGAGCAAATGGCGTACAATTGTACGTGTTGTGTGTAGAATACAGTGTGCACAGCGCATACTTGTTTCAGTCATGTTTGTTATTTTATTTATTTGCGTCTTATGTTTTACATCGCCAAATTAAGGCGTACGCCTTTTCTTACTTTTAGACATAGTTATTATATAAAACATCACGAACACACACATTTCACACTCTCTCAAATAGCATAGCTTTGTATCTCGCATTGTTTTGTCTAAATTGCTTTTTCGGTCGCCGTCTGTTGAAAATTCTCTCTTCGTCTTAAAATGTTTTTTGTCCGATTTTACTGTGTTCGTTCGACTTTTCCGCATAGTATTTGTTAGCTGTTTTGATTATTTGTTGCCCGATTTCCCGATGGCTTTTTGTACACACGTGTGTTGCTTTATTAGCTTCTAGCTTTGTACACCCAGATTTTGACATTATAGAGCCCGCGGAAGTAACTACCTTTTGTGATGACACGTTTGGTGTGTCATGTATTTCATGTAACTAAATTCTGACCTGCCGAAATATTTTCTCTTTTCAATTGATAAACTTTGTGATCCTTGTAGAACTTATTAATATTTTTTTTTTTTTGTAATTTCCGCCACATAGGCGATATTAATGTCCACTGTGTGGACACATAATTATAATTTATATTTGTTTAGATTGCCAACTTTGTAACCTTGTTAAATATCATTTTTGAATAGTAAATCTTGTTTGTTTATACATTTGTTTCAATTTGTAATTTTTATTTTCCGCAACACGCTGTGTTACAAATTTCTGCGCTACCTTACCTTAGGTGACAAATTTCGAAAATGTGCGAAAAATCCTTTTCGTGTATTTAAAAACGCATCAACCTTAAACAAAATTTAAGTCAGCATTTTAATTTTAAATTGGATCAATAGATATCGATTATGAATCGAAAATACATTTTACCTTTTCTTTACCTTTTTGGAGTGGAATTTAGAAAATTTTCTAGAATGGTATTTTAGGTATTTACGTTAACATCACTCGGAACAAAATAGCTATTCGATTTCTTGACTGGTTCGAGAGTAATTGCGGAATGATAGAAAACACATTTCACGTCATTTTACTCTCTTATTTGTCGAATTTCGGTACGCCATGAAGTCCTATCTTAGATATGTATATGCGTATTTAAAACAAGTAAAAATCAACGGCGTCCCATTGGGTTCGAGCTGTACTGAGGATTCGTAAACACATATCCTCCCTTTTCACTCTTTAGTAGTTGAACTACGAAAAATTCATAAACTACTTTTTTAGGTATTTAAGTAAGCATCGTTTTAAAGTTAAATGCAACTATGAATCCCAAAAGATTCGCTAGATTAATTGATAACACATTTCAAGCTTTTTAATTCCTCAAATATTCAATTTCGCAAACTACAGAAGTTGGCTAATATGCTTATTTATGTGTTCCATCATGTCGAGTTGATAGCCCGTCATGAACGAACTCTATCAGCGATTTTGCGAAAACATAATTTTATCTCTTTTCTCCCTCTTAGGTGTAGAATTTCAAAACTATTATCTTAGTGCTCGCCTACGAGCTGAGGGGAACCCACGCTAAACATTTTACGTTTCTTCGTCCAGCGGTTTGGCATTTAGTATAAAATTTCAGTCATTTAGTGTTATCTTCTATACATCGAGATTATCAGTTAACTTCTGTAACATGAAACTAAGCGCGATATAGTTTTATCACGAATATATTACTGCGTCAGTGTGAGGAGTAAGCATCTACACAGCAGACAACATATATTTGTTATCACTACTATCAGACAAACAGGCAAGTAGAGAGTAGCAGTAGTTTCTAGTCTATCAAGTTCTTGTTATGTTGATAATAGAGTGGATCTACACACATCGCTTGAAGTTCTCAACGCAATTAATGTACAAGTACAGTGAAAATAAACTTCTGCATTGAATGCTAAATGTAACAACTGAACAACGCTACTGCCACTATGTTCGTGGATTTGACCTATGTTCCACTATCACATATAGTTTGATATTTTTCGTATATTTTATCAATGTCATTAATTATTATTTTGGTTAAAAAACTAAACGGGCAACTCGCTATTCAAAATATTGCTGTTAATTGCCCGAAACATGCCATAAACGTGTTTGTTGATGTAGGCCTATATATATTGACCAAAACTTTTTAGTTTAAATTTTTAATTTTAAATATTGATATAGCGACCACAACAGCCGAAAAAAGATAGCCTAGGCTTCAACGTGACTTCACACTATTTGTAGAGAATGCACTTTTTTTACATTCGAAATGTACAGTTTTGTACTGTATGGCTTCTCTATCAGCAATAATTGAGACAGGAAAGACATTGAAAAACTAAATAATAAATAGAATGGAATAATTTACTAGCTAACTTATAAGGGCTGGTCTATTGGGCCAACTTCTTCATTTTGTATAAGGTGTGTCAGATTACATAAGTGATCTTGAAATTTACGAAAAAAAGCCACAGTCCTATGTTTAACCGAAGTGTGGGCGGTACGCTTTAAATTTCGATATTTTAGTATGGTAAAGTAACATTGAAATATTATGAAAATATTTCTTAAAAATGAAATGTTCATAATATTCTAACCATTTGTATCAACATGCAACTTATCTGAATGTCTGTTTAGTATTAAATGTGAACAGTCAGTTGAATAAAATTTTACTAAACGTAATAGCTACCTTCCTAAAAAAATTGGCAGTGACGCATTGTACAAATAAAATCCCACGAACATCTGGGTCAGAAAAATATTAAAATACGGTGACTTGTCTCCAAGGTCATACATATTTCCTGTTCCTAAGCATATAATGGTCAAAAATTCTAACAAAAAATTCTCATCTGGTAATGATTCAAAACATTTTGAATAAACAGAGTATCAGTCGATGTCATTTGATTAGGTGACTTTAATACTATTGAACTAAGACCGAACAAGATGTTGTCTAGAAATACAGTATTTACGAAATTAAACGTCACTTTGTTAGTGATCTGTCAATATGTGTTATGATATAATGGTAATTCTAGTATGTGTATATTCAGTCTGCAACTGTCGTCAGTTTGTTTTCCGTCATTGTATTCTTGTGTCTTACTTGATATCCTGCAACTACTCGGTGCAGCAATGACTTTTAGGCCTTTTAGGGTAAAATTTCAGTTCGGATTGAAGCTGGAGTGGACTGAGGAATCCAGATTGAGATTTTACTATAAACACTTTGTTCTGGACTGAAGTAGGAGTGAATCGAGATAATCCACTCCACTTGTTGAGGTGGACTGGAGTGAAGAATCCGGGTTGATATTTTACTGTAAACACAGACTGGACTGAAAAGAAAATGCGCAGGGCAAATTTGCCGCCATATTGTATTGTTATGTGTTGTAGTTAGGTTAAAAAAGATCAGAGAACACATTATAATTTAACAGAAATCGGTAAAAGCAGGTATTTGTAATGCTAAACGGCTTTTATAAAGCAAACGGAACAAGACAAGTACTGCATCTAATGAAGAAAAGCCTTATTTGGAGCAACTCTTACGTTTCGTTTGTCATCTGTTCTCTGCTTCGTACTGTCGCTGTTAGATAGCATTATTACGTTTTCAGTCCAGATCACGGTTGTAGAAGACCATGTCTGGACACTCGCCTATCTAACAATGTATTTTGCTTGACCAACTTGTTGTTTGGCTGTAGATCGTCAAGTTTCCGAGAATATTGTGTTTTATTGGCGCTTCAGTTAGGGCGGTCGGACTCAAACTCCCCTGACTTTTTTCCATTGCTAAATTTATAAAGTAAATAAAGATTGCTTGAGCCTTTTCTTAAATTTGTGAGCGAAGAATGTATTTCATAAATTGATAAAAAGTACGTTTTGATAAATTGTTTATCTTAGTGGGAGGGAAATGGCCGGAGTTTGAGTTCGACCGCCCTAACTGCAGCGCCAATAAAACACAATATTCTCGGTAACTTGGTGAACTGCAGCCAAACAACAAGGAGGTCTAGTTTCCAGGCGAGTGTCCAGACCTGTACTTCTACGGCCGTGCTCCAGGTTGACTTCAACTTGGCTCATGTTTGCAGTTCAATCTGGATTGTAATATTTACTGTAAACACAGTTCGACAATCCATGTTCGCTTCACATTCACTCCGAGTTGACTCCACTTCTGGTTCAATCTGGATTGAAGTTTTACAATAAACGTATTAATAGGCTGTGTTCGTAGTATCCGCCTTTTTTGTTGTAAAATACAGGCTAAATGTTAAATAAGGATATGTAATTGAAAAATTTGCTTTTCTGATACGAAAATATTTCTAGTGCGTTGTTTAAATTACATTATATATTATATTATCATAGCACTGGGCATAATATCATCCTCCTACGATATTGAACTAGGCGTCATTAAAACCATAGCAGTAAATCATGCGTAGAGTATTTACGAACCAGTATCGCATCTAATACGGAGCATTGTCTTAAGTTTTCAAGTCCAGTAGCGTCTAACAATTAGTGTGAATATTGCCAACTACGCGGACATAATCAGCCTGACTGATCTTCTCAATTAGCCCCAGGCGATCACAAGTAATGTACTATTTACGAAGTTTCAGCCAATTTTGTTTGATTACTTTTAAGAAATGAGCAGATGTACAGCCAGCACACACACGTGTGTTTAAATTTGCTTTTGATGAAGAATAAGTTTTTAAAATAAAAAACCAACATAATTTCTGTTAGTTATTGATTCACACCTGTAACTTACCGAAAATTTTCAATTTTTGTTTTGAAAAAAAAAAAGTGGGTTACATAGAAAAAACAAGTATCAACTAATGTATTTGATTGTATTAAATTATTTCTTCCCTTTAAGAACTGACTCAATGAAACATAAAGAGCGCACATAATTGCCCGTGGTCTTACAGTCCATCTACAGTACCTTGAAAGTAGAGTATTGAGGACGAGCTGGCTCGATACATTTCTTCACAAACATTCAAGTATTCGCAGATATCTTAACATCTCCAGCACTGCTGGCTTACTGTGTCATATTAATTACTGAAGTATTGTACGATAACTACTGATGTATTGAGACCATTCTCTCCACGAGCAACACACATTACTGCTCACTGCCAGTACCACAGATGTATTAAATTTAGTTCACTGTTCCAGTAAACAATGTGGTAAACTAAAGAGTCATAGAACAAGCAAGGTGCGGAAGCAAATCCTGTGCGAACAATAAGTAGTATCATTATCTTAGTTGCATGTCTACTTCGTAGAGCACTCGTGCATCACGTGTGTGTGTATGTATGTATGTATTAGTACAGATTATTAATACAATTTTTAGTTACTGCAATCTTAACGAATTACGTAAGTACAGAAATATTAATCGAATTTACGAATGATTTAGTAAATCAAATTCGTTTGCAAGACGTTTTCTCTATAATAAGCAAATCTCGTAAAAGGCATAGACTCGAATATTACCGATTTATCGTATGCATAACTAGAAAATTTTTAACATACATATTTCATAGATCATATTGAGAAATAAACAACGATGAAGTAAATAAAATCAATTGTGTCACTGTTAACAACAGGGGAGGAAAATTTGATTACATAAACACACGTAGAAACAATACTAGGCAGAATTTCCAGCACGTCAAGGTTTGTTATTTTCTTCTGCAATAAACGCAACAAATTAATAGAAGCACTGAGAGAAGCCTAATAGGTTCTTCCAAATGGTACAAGTAGAGGGTGAATGTGGGAGGTAATGTCACAGATAATCAGTCAAACTAATATTATAAAGTCGCAAATGATAAGTAATTTACATCTTAATATGTAAAATGAAGTGTTCTGACTGACACACTCACTCACTCACTCATCAACGCGCAGTCCAAACTGCTGCACCTAGAACCATGAAAGTTTGCCCCTTAGGCACTCACTTAGAATGGGTTTTTCGAAATTCGATAATTAAGGGGGTGAAAATGGGGCGAAATGTGTTTTCAAAGAATCCCTGATATCTCATTAACCGGGAAAGCTATCATAATTTCTTTAACTTCAAAATATTGCCCAAACAAATGCGTA
Organism: Medauroidea extradentata; assembly: GCA_003012365.1. Classification (NCBI taxonomy): domain Eukaryota; kingdom Metazoa; phylum Arthropoda; class Insecta; order Phasmatodea; family Phasmatidae; genus Medauroidea; species Medauroidea extradentata. Next base: position 8,729 of record PNEQ01028757.1, on the reverse strand, counting down.
TTTGCGAATTTTTCGATTTTGCGAAATTCGAAAATTAAGTAGTTGAAAAGCCATAAAATGTGTTTTTCATTAATCCGTGATTTATCCTAAACCGTTTCAGATAGTGAGGTGATTTTTTTCTTTAAAATTATGCTTATGTAAATATATAAAAATTGTTTTCTAGAATTTTTCGAAATTCATTCTTGAAAGCACTTTAAAAATACATAACGTGTTTTTAATTAATTCCACTTATCTCCTAAACCAGTGGAAATATTGAAATGCTTTTTGCTTTAAATAAAATCTTTCGTACATAATTTTATCAAAAAAGAAATTTCAGGGTTTTCCGAAATTCGTCCTTGAAAGCTGTTAAAAAATATAATGCGTTTTAAAATATTCATCTGTACCGCTTATACCCGTTGAGATATCGAGATGATTTCTTGATAAGAATGAAGCTTATGTAAATATCTACAAATCAAATTCAGGGTTTTATGAAATTCAAAAATTAATGATGTGAAAAGCAGTAAAATGTTACAGTCTCTCGGAAAAATCGAATGATCATGAAGATTTAATTCAACGGTTGTTTCTATTTGCCAACCTACTCATAAATAAAACCTCTTTATACTGTAGTCTGTACATACGAAAGAATTGTCACGGCCTGCCTTAAAGCATAATAAAAACACAATTTCTGTGTAACCTTCACACCTTCAAGTCCACTATGCAGTAGGCTACTGTTATTTCAGTTATCTGAGAGCCATTGAGTAACAAATTGGCCTGAACTAGGTCGGTTATGTTGGGGTAGGCCTATAGCAGCAAAACTGTCTACGAGTCGTTCGCTAGTTCTTACAACAAAAGTCACACTGAATTATCAGTTTTTTAAAGGAAAATCCAGGCAATCAGTGTCCTTAGAGATCTAAAAAGTTATGCCAATGATATGGAAATGCTTTGCGTCTTATTAAAAAGATCACACAAACGTTAGATTGGAATTTGAATGACGATCATCGACAATATTTACAGTACGTAGCAAAATGTTTGGCTGGAGTCTATTGACAACCAACACATTGTTTACATTAACTCTGCTAAAATACATTATCTTATCACAAAAATTCGTGTTTTATTTACGAATCACAATTATAGTGCTAAACTGATTCATTATTGTTCAACATAACCACGCAATCTCATTCTAAAAATTCATGAAAAGTTGGCATCGCATTCTTCAAACTAAAACCACAGTTAAAGATTTAATAACTAAATTCGTGGTCGTAGCAGTTGTGCTACGTCGTCAGCAATACTATTCACATAAAAACAATTTAACCTGTACCACAGCGTCCATTTTTATTTATGCTGTGTTAACATTCGTTAAGTTTCCCCTAGCGAGTTAAGGGCCTCTATACATTGGTGAAAGAGGTATTGGTGTTAAGGAATACTTAATTTTATTTTAAGGGACCTCTACAGTTTAGAGGTTGTTGGTGAAACCGGCCATTAACGTAATTAAAACTAAACTTGCAACACAATATTTAACCAATAAATAACATTCATCAAACACCTATACAAGGACGCTACAGCACTCTTGGCATGAAGATTTGTTGTAAAACAAAAGTTTACAATAACATTTCCCACAAGTTTAATAAATGAAATAAAAGAACGAATGTACCTTGAACACCTCGCAAACTAGCGCAAGATAAAAATACACGCAACAGCAAATACAACAATAATTGGCGATAATGGCGGAAATACATAATTAATGTATTACAAGTCAAAACGGCACTTAAACGAATTAATAAAATAAACGAGCATTAAGAAAACCTCAACAATAATTAAATTTATAATAAAAGTAAGAATTATGGATTCAGCTATCTTTGATGTGGTGAATAAGTCAAACTCGATGTTGTGTGCAATGAATCTGTTGCCCAGGACATGTCAACATTTAACTGTCTCAATTATTGTGTTATGACTGTGGCACAGCGGCAGCTGTGATTATTTAGTTTCTTCTCAGATCTGAACTGTTTCTTGTATTTTGGTGTTCCTTTTTTACTGATCTGGTCTCAAGAGAATGCACCTTTGTCTCATTCACACCAACTTGTTTTGTCTCGTAAAATTTACGCTTGTTGTCTGCTGATTCTTTGTTGTGAGTACTATAACCTTGTTTGTTTTTGTGAGTTGCTCTATTATCTTTGGCCTACATTCTATCTTGCTTCCAGTGAAATTTTTGTGCATTCTACTAACGTATCATGTTAGTCACCCAGGTTTTGTTCTCTCTTTCGTTTGTTTGTATGCGGATTTGTTTTGATCCTCACACCATGAATTTCAAAGGTTTATCTATGCAGTTAAGACTTCAAGAGAACTCGTTAAATAAGATTACTGCTCGTGTCTCTACACTCATTGATACAAGTGAGATATCTGCAACTAGCATACACGAAGCAGGGGTATTGCAGATTTGAACAGCATTGAGGCAACAATAAACACGTGTATCGACAACTTTTTAAAGTCTGATAACGTTTCTCTTGCCTATGGTGAAGATTTCTTGGCCGAAACACACTCAAGGCTGACATCTCTCACTATGGACACCCGTACTACTCTCTCGACTATTCTTGCCAGTGTTGAGCAACCAACAGCAATTGTGTCCCACATGAATGTCAGAGTGCTAAAACTCAATTTGCCACTTTTCTCAGGTCAGTGGGAAGAATGGCCAACATTTTGTCAATTTTTTGAAGCCACAATTGATGATAATCAAGCTCTTTCTGAGGTTGAGAAGTATCATTATCTTGTTGAAGCCTTAAGGGGTGAGCCTTCACAACTGATAAGGAACATACCATTTACTGCTGAAAATTACACAGTTGCTTGGCAGAGTCTGTCTTCAAGGTATCACAACCCCCGGAAAACTGGAAACGCTCCACATTAACAGAATTCTAGAATTGCCAAATGTTACTACAGCACAACACAAACCACTTCGTCATTTTGTAACAACTTTTCTGGAGAATGCTCGTGCTCTTGATAGCTTAGGCCAGACCATTGCCAAACGTAATCCTGTTATTACTTACTTTTATATTTCTAAATTACAGTAAATTAATAGTATGGTATCTAGAATTCAGCATTTAAATATTTTCATAGAATAAAAAAATTGTCAAACATTTTCATTTGTAGCATAGAAAAATATACATCGATTGTCAAGTGAGGAAAGGTTTTGCTTTCCAAAGATATATAACATTTCTTCCCCCTTCAGAGAATTGCACGTTTTGTATGCCTCTCTTAACTTGGAGAAAACCGTTTTGGTGGTTGTCGAATGCGTCCTGATCGTCGTACTGTATTTTCTACGATATAGTCTTTTCGTTGTTCCAGATTTGCGAGTGAAGGTTGGACTGTACTATTTTCTGGTGCTGTAGGTACCGCCATTGGTTGCAGCAAGCCGTCTGTATTATTTTTGTAGAAATGAATACGTCTCAGGGATTTGTTACTCTTGCTGTTTTCCTCAGCTTGTGGAACCTCTTCATTTTCCTTCTGCGTTTTAATACTAGCTCGGATCTGGTCTGTTTGTCGTTTGTAGCTCTTACCTGAGAATTTCATCTGGTAGTGCAGGTCTCCCAAGCGGGATATGATGGTGCCTGGAATCCATTTATCCATGCGTTCATTGTCTGAGAGGAAGTACACGTTTTGACCTGGTTCGAAGGTGCGGAACGTAGGTCAGAATTCTGCTTGTTGTCTCTCTGTGATTTCTGTATGTAAATCATCAGGTTTGACTAGATCGAGTCTTGTTCGAATATTTCGTCCCAGGAAGAATTGTGCAGGAGACTGCTCCGTAGTTATATGTGGAGCTTTTCTATACTGCTGTAGGAACTCGTTAATGTTCTCTTGCAACGAATCTGGTGTCGTATTCAATGCACGTAGTGCATTCTTTACTGTTTGTTCGTATCTTTCTGCTTGTCCGTTCGTCGAAGGACGATAAGGAGCAATCCGCTTGTGATATTTGACTCCACTTTTCTGTAAAAATTTCGTGAAGTCTGCGGAAGTGAATTGAGTACCATTGTCTGATACTATCGTAACTGGAGCTCCATAAGTAAAAATCAACTCGTCCAGTATGGATATTGTCGTAGTAGTGGTCGTCACTCTAGTGGTCTTCACTTCTAACCATTTACTGAGTGCATATACTATGATTAGTAACATTTTTCCAGCTACAGGACCAGCATAATCAATATGAATTCGTTCCCATGGTCCCTTGGGATACTCCCAATGGTGGTCCCGAAATTTGGGGGGCGTTAGCATGTTTAGTACATTCGTCACAGATTTTGCAGTGTTTTTTATATCTTTATCTATACCTGGCCAGTAAACAAAGGACCTGGCCATTCCTTTCATTTTAACAGTTCCTACATGTGCCGAATGTAAATCATTGAGTATTGCTTGCCTCAGTACCGGTGTTATGGCGACTCTGTGTTCAAATAGTAAGCAGTTAGCTGAGAGAGTATAGTTTACTTCTGGTGCCTTGAACCCTGCACAAGCGAGATTTTTGCCTGTCTCTAGTAACTGAACAATCTTAGCTAAGTGATCATCTTTTCTTGTTTCCCGAGCAATGATTTCAGCACGTACCGGAAGTTGTTTGATCTGGTTTATAATGAATGTATCGAATCCCTCTACATGGTCTTCTCTTTCTTCTTCCTTGTCTTAGTCCGATCCTTCCTGCGAACAATGAACTGCATACACAGTTGTTTGTGGTAATGCTCGCGAGCAGTAATCAGTATTCACATTTTCTTTAGTTGGTCTAAACACTATGTCACAGTTGAAATGTGAGAGATAGTCAGCATAATTCGCCATTCGACTTATGCATAAAACTGGTAGTGATTTATCTGGATGTAGAATTTGTCAGTGGTTTGTGATCTGTAATTAGAGCAAAGTGTCGTGCATATATATAATGGCAGAACCTCTTCGTAGCCCATACTATTGCTAAAGCTTCTTTGTCTCTTTATGGATAGCGTTGTTCCGTAATGTTCAGTGTGCGACTTGCAAATGCGATAGGCTGTTCTTGTCAATTTTTCAATTTGTGTTACAAAACAGCACCTAAACCTTTTTGACTTGCATCGGTTGCTAATAGCAATGGAAGTGATGGGTCATATGGCATTAACACTTGCGGAGAGGTTAAAGTATTCTTGATATCGCTATATGCTGCTTTTGCCTCAGATGTCCATGTGAATGGTTTGCTAAGGAGCATGTTTCTCAATGGCCGGCTTCTTGTAGAAAGATTTGGTATAAAAGAACTATAGAATGTCACTTTTCCTAAGAAAAGCTGTAATTCATCCTCAGTTGATGGTTTTGGGGCATCGCGAATCGCTGTGACGTGTTTATCGGACTTGTGTATGCCTTGAGCATATATTTTATGCCCTAAGAATTCCACCGCTGAAGTAGCAAAAACGCTCTTGGTACGGTTGAGTCGTAGCCCATGTGCTCTCATTCTTTCTAAAGTTGTTTCCAATGTTTCGATTATCTTTTCAAAACTCTCTGCAAAAATTAGTACGTCGTCGTAAAAATTAAGTACGTTGGGTATAATTTTTAGGACAATTCCCATTTTTTGTTGCCAGATTGCAGGTATATTCGCCGCACCGTAAACTGCACGAGTTGGCCTTATCAAACCGTGTGTCGGTGTGTTAAGTGTAAGAACATGGCTAAATTCTTCATCAACTGGTAGATGCGTACAAGCATAGGTAATATCTAAATGACAGAAGATATTCGCTCCTTTCATCTTGTTAAATATGTTCTCAGCTTTTGGGATAGGGTACTCGTCAATTATCATACGAGAGTTGAGTGTGGGCTTGTAGTTTCCTGTAGTTCGAATTTTCCCATTTTTTTTATTACTACATGTGTAGTCTAAGCCCACTCTGAATGTTGTACTTGTTTGTAGAAACCTGATATGATTTTTGAATCAATTTCTTTGGCATATGCATCTCGTAGGGCTATTGGGACATCACGAGCTCGCGCAAATACTGGTTTCGAATCTGGTTTTAATTTTACTGTGACCGGCGGCCCAGTAAACTTTCCAGCTTTGTCGCTGAACATATCTTCGTATCGCCACAGTACCCCATTCAGCAGTGTTTTCTGTTCAGGATTCAGAACTGGTTCTGTAGAAATTAATGCATGAATTTGCACTTCTGAAAACAGTTTTACAAAATCAATCTCGTGAACAAACTGTGTTAACCATTCCCGTCCAAAAAGAGTATTAAGATTCCCATCTACTGCATAAAGATCGACCTTTCGTGTTGTTCTACCAATAGTTGCATTGACTGGTAGGCTCCCGATACAATTTATGCTATGACCTGTATAACTTACGAACTGTCTATTGGTTGGGTTAAGTACAAATTTTGGTTTGATTGTACATAGTTTTTTTTTGCTGATTATCCCGCATGGTGCCCCAGTGTCCAATTCTGTTTGTAATTGTTTCCCATCTATTGAAACAGTAAGCATCAGTTTGCGGTACTGTTTGAGATTATGTATTTCTTCAATTTTCGTTAATTGTTGCAAACAATCTATTTCGGACGTTTGTTCATTGTCTGTGACTTTATGAGCATGTGTCTGTTTTTTCTATTTGCATACTTTAGCTATGTGGTTCAACTTTCCACAATTATAACACTTGCTGTTGCGGAACGAGCATTGCTCGCGGATATGTTTACCTCCGCACACGTAACATTGTAGGTTGCTTGTATAGTTACCTCCCCCCTTTTGTATGCTCTACTCTCTGCTGATGCCGTGTAACGTGAGGAATTCTGAGTTTGGTTCCTTTCGTAAGCATTTTGTGACACTTTATTTGTGGTTTCATATTCAGTAGATGGTACAGAGGTGTTGACCCCCATGGATGTGTTATGTGTAGATTCTATGGTATGTGCAATGTTATATGCTTCTAAAAATGAAGAAGGATTTTTTGCAATAATTTCGTCGCAAATTTCACGAGACCTGAGTCCATGTAGAAACTGTTCTGTGAGCATCCTATCCAAGAAGTTACCATACTCACAATGTGCAGCCCCTTGTTTGAGACGCAAGGAGAAATTAGCAATTGTTTCATCTTTTTGCTGTGTAATGAGACGAAATTTAATACTTGCTACATATTTGTCCTTAACTGGGTCATAGTGGTTACTTAATATGGTCTTTATTTCTTCATAATTTAACTGATCGGGTAGACGTGGGCTTACTAGATACTTTAATGCGTTGTAAAGTTCTGTGCCCATATTGACTCGCGCAAAGTTAGCATATTGTTCCTCGGGTATTTCACTTAGCTGCAGAGCCCAATCAAAGCGTTGGAAGTAATCAAATACTGTTGTATTCTCATTGACTCGGTACTCGCCCATTGCGAATGCTGGTGTCGCGACTGTCCTTTTGATGCGGTCGGTGTTGTTAATGCAGTGTCGATAGTTACTTTGGTTGTAGCAGCTTGCTAAGGACAAAGCGTAATTTAAATGTGTTTTGTAAAATTCTTCTTTTCAATCAATTGTGATATGAAATGTACTGTTAAATTATTTATATATTTTGTCAGATAATCATAAAGGAAATTCGGTATTTCTTGATTGTATAAATAAATGTGAGTTTTTGTGTTATTATAAAATCGAACCTAAATAGTTCGAAACATTATTTGATAAAGCATTATAATATTTAGGTCAAAATATACTGGAATAATTGTATCAAGAATTTATAGAGATTAGTAAGTAAAACAGAAGGATTACCACGACAGTCTTTTAAAGAAAGTCATCGTAATTTACGAGACCAATTAAACTCACATCTACCAAAATGTATTTAATTTTAAAAGAAATAAGATATTTAATATACTGGAACTATTCCACATTACACTAAATCTAGCTGAGAAAACCATAGAGTCATGACTAATGATGCAGAACTGCACCAAAATTTTGATGCTGAGTGTAACACTTATCTCACGTTTTCAATTTACCTTATATTTAAGAACGAGAATGCTCATGTGTTATTGTTGACATACTAACGTATCAATTTTTTTTGCAGAAGCTAGTTAACACGGGAATGCACTTTAAACAGGCAAATTAAATGGAAGTGTAAGACACAGAGCGGGCACTTCTCTTCTGAACCTAATACGGATAGAAACGTGTCACCTGGTAATGTAAAATCTGTCTTAACTTAATACATGGATCCTTACAGCAAACACACAATTACTTCACAATTATTATAATCAGGTACTCTAATAACTAACCCTCTGGCTAAGCTTCACGCTGATTATGAAGTTTATATGTCCCATAAACGCAATACAAAGCCGATCACAATCATCAAGTAGAGTGTAACTTATATATTCATTTGGACGGTTTGAGACAATTGTTTGAATAAGGTTTTTTATAATGTGAACACGCACATGTATTTAAATACTAACGAAAAGCAATGCTGTATAGTAATAGGTTACCTGATATTATATTAATTCACTGTGTGGAAATTAAAAAAAAACCGGAGTTTGGCATTGGCATTAAGACACACGAACCCAAACACAAACCACACACATTTATATATATATATATATATATATATATATATATATATATATATATATATATATATATATATATCACTCATGTTCTGCCATTAGTAAATATATCTGTCTCAGAGTTCCAAATTACAACCATAGAAGTATTGGTACTTTTGGTACAACTAATAAAGAAATTGACCTAGTTAAACGATGTGTTCTAATGTATAATAAATCATTTAGTGAGTTTGATCCCTTCATTGGAAGGAAAATCACATTCAAAAATTTAGCAAGACAT
>PNEQ01028756.1:0-16331 GCA_003012365.1 Medauroidea extradentata | reverse complement strand
GGAGAGGGAGGAGATGGGGGAAGGAAAGAGGGGAGAAGGATAGAGACATGGGGGAGAAGGAGAGAGATGAGGAAGGAGGAGAGAAAAGAAGTGGGATTTTCTGTAGCTAAAACTGGGTGACCATGAATGGATGCCGTAATTCAGTTGCTCCAGTGGCTCAGCGGGGTGATAAACAGCTTTCATCAATCCAGAACATCCATCAAGAAATCGTTGTGACCACGCAGTGCACATGTCCACTCATGATGCCCCGACACCTGCCACCACTACACTCTGCGGCGATCCCTACATTGCTTACTGTAAAGAAAACTCTGGATAGATAATGTAGATGTATCATTCGAACTTTGTACAAGACCTACTGTTTGATGTGTTGGAGCAGTGCCATGCTATAATATCCAAAGGTGGTTTCTGAGAGCCCCTCCATAAGGGAAGCTAATGTTGCTCAGGCGCTCATAATGGTAGGTGCCAACCTGGGATGGGTTCCTCAGTCTCTGGTGCTAGCCTAAGCTTCTGTGACCTCCTCTGCCAGACAACCTCTCGCTTCCAAGTCAACTTGCAGCCTCCTCGTGGTGCCACTGTATCTTAGAACCGATGCAGGCTCTGGCGTGCGGGCCCTGTGCATCCTGGTCGGTCAAGAACGGGAAAGGGGTATCTGGGGTATCGACAGTGATGAATCTACCGACAGATGGTACCAGGGTGAATCCACGAGGTGGGAAGTTAGACAACCTGGCTCTCAGGGCCCAAATGTCTGAATATTCACTGTGTAGAAATTCGGATAATGGAATGGCCACCCAGAGCATGAGTGAACATGCTCAACCCACTTAAAAGTCAGGGGGGGGGGACCCATCAGCATCATGAAAATTCCTACTACGGGAGACCAGATGAGCCCCATGCATGGTTCTTTCCGTGACTGATCTTGGTTGGACTCATAGTGGCGGTGGTTGCTCACATGCTGGGCAGACTCTTGAGAGGATCCCTCCTCAATGACGATTCGTCGAGTTGGCTGCGTAAGTGCTCGGGAGCAGGTCTGGAAAGTCTGTAAAGGTGTGGATAGTATCTCGACTCAAACAAGGAGGAAGCCGAGTGGAGGTATCAGGAGGAGTATAACGGATGGCGAGTCCCTGTGGTGGGTTTTTCCCATATTCTTTTCTTCAGACTGTCGCCCCCCTTTTTTTGGAGGGGTATGGAAAGGTACGATGTCTAGCGGAAGACCGGAATACTCAACCGTCAATAAAATCTGAACTACTCATCATAATTCGACGAGATTTTTTTGTCGAGTGAATATTTTATTAGCGGACGTTTATTTACACAGTACTTCCGAGAAAACATTTAAAAACAGTTTTTAGAATAGTAAGGGCTTGAAACAACAAAACCTACAAAAATGGATAACTGTTATTTTTATGATTGGAAATATTTTAATATCTAGGCCTCTTTAATAACAGAATTTCAAAAATACTCACGTTTTGATTCGAAATAATTTTACTATCTGATATCTCTGCACGAGAGGTTTACGGATGTTAAAATTATTTCCAAATGTAAACTCTAGTATTTTTGAAATTCGGTTGTAACAGAGGCCTAGTTATCATATTAAAAATAATTAAAAACGACAGTTTTCCATTTTTGTTGATTGTGGGTTCGAGCCCTTATTTTTCTAAAAAACAGTTTTTAATATTTTAACTCTAGTAAAACATACTACCGCTTAGTTCTATATTAATGAATCTCCGCTGATAAAATATATATTCGGCAGAAAAATATAATCGGATTTTGAGGATTAGTTCGGATTTTATTGAACGATTGAGTATTCGTCTTCCGCTCGACATCGCACCTTTCCATGCCCCATAAGTGCTTGCATTACTGCTAACGGCGTGAGGACGAAGACCGGGCAAGTGATGACTTCCCTTTGGCACGAGGAAAAGTTCCACAACGAGATTCTCTTACGCCAGTTTCCAGAAGCTGCTACGGAAGCCCCAGCCTGCTGTGCAACCATGAACAGATTGCATGTCCCCACTGAGGCACGCAGTAGTGTCCTGCGAGCGGCTCTCGAGTAATGTTGATCTGGAGAATGGGTTCTGGAGCTCTGGAAGGTGAACACCTGCTTGGGTGAAAATTTAGATTCATGGTGTTTCGCAGGTACTCAAGAGGATATGTGTGAAACCCCAGCCTTGTGCTGAGCCGATCACGGGTCAGACTATACTATCTCCTGATTATGAGAAGACTTACAGAGTGAGTCCTTGGACCACTGGTCTGTTGGGCCTTAATAGGACTCGTCCACTAAGCGATTTCGTAGTGGTTGGGTAGCCTCGCCCTCAGCAAGGTGGTTCCCTGCAGCTAACCTGCGGGTGTTTCCGTTGCAAGGCGAGTGCGTTCTTAGTACCTGCCACTGCGACTGGAAAGAGCGTTATCCATTCTGACAGTGGTATTCAACTACACTGTCAGCTTATTGCTCTTGGCTGAATGGCTACGGTATGGGACTGACTGGGAGGATTGACGACCCTCCCAGCATAAAGATATGCAGCAGGGTGTCTCCTCGTAAGCCTTCAGTCTCAGGTACAGGGCAGTTCTGCCTATACCGGCAGCAGCGATGGCGAACACATGATAATAATATGAGTACGTTGAATGTTGTTATTTCTAGCAACTTAAGTATAGAATTGACAGTTTTGAAGAAACACTCTACTATGTATGAGTTGGAAACCAATTTATCGTATATTCAATGACAATACTACCATACATTTGTGTGGAAATTTTCCAAATCATTTCTAAAATTGCTGACAGTCTCTGGCCTGCCCCCATAGTTCGGTGGTCTCGTCCTGAAACCCCTGCACCACTTTTTTTCTACGCCAGTTCAATTCTATACGGAAAAAAAATATTTTGTGGTGGCTACAAAACACTTTGTAGGTATTTAACCTGCAAAATATTTTTGCGTTCACCGCAAAACCATTTTGTTACTACCACAAAACATTTGCAGGCACCAAAAAATGTTTGTGGTTACCACAAAATTATTTGGCAGGGATTATTTCTTAAAATATTTTTCTTTTAGTTGTTAAAAATGTACTAACATGTTTGCTAGACTGTCAGACTAAGCTGTGTTTGTATGGTGTGGTTTTGCTGGCATTGCTAATCATCGACAGTTTCGGTAGAAGAAGGTAAGAGCGGACGTTGTGGCAGTGACAGCACATCTTGGTTCGTAGCTTATCGGTTCGCAATTTAACTTTGCTTGTTTAGGATTGGAATTTATACTTTACACCATATTTAGATACAACAGTTATCTATATTAAAAGCGATTGATTTATCTGCTGGTTTGGTTATCTTAGGTAAAATAGAATATGGAGCAACGCCGGAACGAACAGGCGGAGGAAACGGGAGATCCTCGTGAAAATCCGTTCATAACGATTCCCAAATAAAAATATTCTGTTTGAATCTGCCGGGAATCTAACTCAGACCGCATTTAGGCAAGGCAAGTTCCCTGCTATCAACCGCAGTCCCAATGAATCAGAAAGTAAATTACAAATTTGTCATTTCCCATAGAATGTACTTCTGGACAGTAATTTCGCAGTATTATAGCCGTGGATGAGAAGGTTTTCCTCATAATTACCGAGATATACACAATTCGTACAGCTACAAGTCTGCGGGAACACGACTGAGTAACGGGCAACAAAACACAGAAGAAACTACAGAATATTAACCGAATTTTGATATACTTCATTTTATGTACGACTGTAATGGTAATGACGGGTTGTTCGTCGATATTTTTTTTTTTTTACCAATTTAATAGGTTTCATCTTTACTTGAAAATCAATAGTTCAATCGTTCTAAAAAGAAATTTTCATGTATTGAATACAAAAATTAAGCTGTTACTTTTAGGTAAATAATTTTGCGTCTAATTTTGACTAACCAAGGAAAAGAAAGAAACGAACTTCAGTTGCAGCAAATTTTGAACTTTACATTATTTAAAATATACCTACGTAAGTACAATTTGTAGGTGGCTGTCAACATCAGCCTTATGAATGTATAACAATTTGTGCAATTTAAGGCAATTATACTTTTTTTAATTGGTTTTATTTTTTAGCCTTTTTGTGCAAAGCGGGAACAGCCACGGTTTGCACTTCATTAATTTGGTGACGAAATCTTCGGCTGTTAAAAATAGGTATTAATGTTTTCTTTCATATACGAGCCCTTCAGAATACGCCTATAATTACAAAAACCTATAACCGATTTTGAAATATTTTTATTCCTTATTCCACAGAATTTCATGTTAAAGAAGCTATCATCCGTAACTATTACCTGCTAACTATTAAATTGAACGAACTATTAAATGAAATATTTCGCTTTTGTGACCGTGACAGCCGTAAAAATTTTGTGTCAAACTTCTGCGACGTTCTCGTAACAAAAACCTGTACCCAATAGAACGACAATCTTACACCGAAGCAACTTTAGGAAAAAAAAAAATACTGTAGTAAAATACAACTGCGATTTTGCACGAATATGTGAGCCTACCCTTGAGTTTTCAAACTAATATTGTAAGACTGAATATGTACAGTATGTCCACAAACGGCCGTATAATGAGCACACCACACGCATCCTGGGATAAATGGGAAACTAAAAGTTAAGTGGGAACATATTGTACAATGATATTTACATACACATTGTGGCAACACTGCACGGCCGAAGTCACAGATACCTTACAGCGGTTCTGACCATCATATTAGAGGCACAGGTTCAAATCCCAAGTAGTACGAACATGAGTCTACGTTTACTTGACGTAACCTACATAAAATTATACTTGGACATGGAGCGAAAGAGTGGAATTCACCACGCTGTGTTGCTACATAGTACGCGTAAAATGTCGTACAACCTATCGCCACAAAATTCTTCTGTCTCCCGTATTTTCCAGGATTAACGTTGTGTGATTTTTATACGGTTTTTTCTGGACATATTATATACAGGAAGTTTGGTAATTATAGGTACAAACGAAAAGGATGTGTCGAGGACGATGAAACAAGCAAGTAATGCTAGTAGGTCCGGAAAAGAACCGTCTTCCAGTTACGACGCATGGACACGTACAAACATAGCAAGTTTTTGAACGTGTACTGGCATCGTTGTGAAGACGTGCTGAAGCCTGCCTTCACATTAACTGGGGCCCATTTCGAACACTTGCTGTAGTGTCTTGTCCACATGTGTAGCATTTTGACGTGTTGATCCTCGGAAACACTTGTATTATAGCGTTCCCGTAGTAACACAATGACGTGTCATTATGGGAAAACCGTTGGTTTCTGGAACTATGTTTATTAGCATTATTTGCTTGTGTCACCGTCCTCGACACACTCCTTTAGTTTGTACATATAATTACCAAACATCCTGTATAAACTCCACTTTCCTCCGTGCTATAACACATGTATAGGCAATAAAATCTGAAGAGAACAAGTGGTTGTTCGGGAAATATGTTGGGTAGACATACCAGATTTGATTGTCGAAGGAACAAGCGCTCGCAATTAACACTAGTGTTCAGTGGCATCGCATGGCCGAGCTGCACGCGTCATTACGTTGCGATATGAAAGCAGCTATTAATATTCTGAATCACACTTCTTCTGCTACAGTACAAGTGAAGGGTTGCGGCTCTCCTTCAGCCTTCTCTACTGCGCCTCTGTACTTCACCTGACCGAACACGTTTTATGCTGGTGATCTCCCAAGAAGGGAGTATGATGAAGACTTTTGTGGACTAAGCATTGCTCTAGATGGTTTACTGCGTGGCCGCTTCTGTTAGAATCGTTCCATATGAACAGCAGTCGAGTAGTAGTGCCTGTTCCAGATGCAGCAGTAATACAAACTACACGCATTGTTAAAACCTGAAAATCAGGTTAGTGTAATACAGCGTAATCAATAGCAACGGGCAGTACTTTAATATTACATTTCTTTAAGTTTCTTCTTTTGGCCAACGAACACAATGGAGGAAGCCTTGACTAATGAACACAAATCATCTAGTTTGTTATTTTGTATGTTATGTCTTCTTCAAGTACTTGAAAAGGATTCAAGTTTTTGTCCCTTTTCGTAACGAAACCTGACCAATCGAAGCAGATGGGAAGCTAGTTGTATCCAAAATAATATTTTCATTTGGCCGGATCGTTGCGAAATAAGAGGTTACAGTTTAATTACTGTTCAACTAAACATAATCGATTTTTTAAACTCTTCAGCCAGTCATAATAGTTTAATGCTTGAAATGTGCACAAGTTATGTTTGAAACGTTGTGTATTTCATACATTTGTAACAAAACCTAACGGCCGTGAAGGGTAGCGAAAAATTTAACAAGTTCGGCTCGCGATTCGCCGATGTTTTCAGAAAGAATCCCTCTCGACAGATTATTTCGTCGGGCAGCGCCCATACATGATTCCTCAATAGGTTGTCTCGTTGCATCACATACAATGAAAATCACCTTGTTAGGCGTTTCATAATCGAGCAAAACCAACTAGAATGATGGCGGAGGAAGGAATGGATTTCCGACCATTGTTTGTCGCTGGAGACATGACGATAAAGTCAAAGGACGTAATTGGAGTTCAGACATGAACGGGTAATGAGGCGAACGTCTGAACATTCTTCCTGGACGATTCTTTCGAGACTGGAGCAGTTAGTTATGTCGAGAACCAGGCGGGAAGTTTTTCATACTAAATCGAAACATGTAACTATAGCCTGATTAGAAGTTTTTCCACAGATTTTGTATGTTGGGAACTGCTCCATCGGATGCAACGAAAAACCAATCATGATAGGTAAATTTTGACTGAGTCACATATTTAGAATGTTATTTATGCTGAACGAGATAGTTTTCTACAAGGAGTAGTAATGTATACAAGATAAAAAGTAAAATTTTAGTTTTTGTCAGCAATAGAGATGAAAATATAGAAAAATACAATGGACTAGGGAAAGTTAGAGCATTAACTGACGGCTATAAGGAAGAAACGTGTCTATACGGATTGCCTTGTAAAAAACAAGGATAATTGGTATATAGTTGCTCCGAAAATGATTTAGGCAGCCGTAAATGTGATTCTGCCCGATAGAGATGAAGGCAGGCCATACAAATGTATACGACCTCCACAAGCAGCCAAATAACGGACATTTTTAAAAAATCTGGCACTATTCCCAAATGCGAAAATCCGAGGACGACCCCGCCGGGAATCGAACCCGGATAGCCTTGGTGGGATGCAAATGGTCTGACCATTCGGCCACTGCAGCTCGCAAATAATTGGTGAATCCTCTTTTATTAAATAGCAGACTGACAAAATGAACTAGGCTACCGGGCTATGCTGCAACTGTACGTAGAACTAAAATTCGTCCACTTTCAGCGAAACATCAACAAGCAAACGAGTAACTACCCGGCACATTTCCAGGAAGACTGTACACACGGTCCAATTCCTTGGCCTCCACGTTCACCTGACACATGACTCCATTTTTTTTTTTAATTGTGAGGTTACGTCAAAGTCATAATGTACCAAATACCGGTTGACGGACTTTGTAGAAATCTCAGCTATTCCAGGAAACTTACTCTACAGAACACGACAAGAGCTAGAATATAGTTTGGAAGTGTTCCGTTTTTTTTTTTTTTTTTTTTTTTTTTTTTTTGGCATTACGTCTCGTCGACAGTGAGGTCATTATAGGCAGTTACAACTTTACAAGAGAGGGCAGGAATTAGGTACGGAGTCTGCCACGTTCTACGTCTAGGAACAATCCCAGAGGACGTGCTACACGAAAGGAGCTCACACCAAATGGAAAATTTAAGATTTTTCTTCAAGGGCGCTGCCTGCCTGCACGTTAGAAACTCTATAAAATGACAGAGGTATAACGTCGACCTTGAAGCGCGATCAAATGCCACATCGATACGAAGAGCCAAGCGATTAACTTGCGAGCATGGTTCCCGCTGAACTGTTTTTACAATGGGACTTTCAGCGACGACACTAGGCCTCTATATTTATCGTACACTATGAAAAGTAAAGTTTCGCTCTACGTGTCTATTTTATTTGCATAAAAATTTCTGTAAAATGTTTTAATGCAGCCATTTTCACTCACAAAAAAAAATACTTATTAGAGACGACATTAGTGTGTCGCAAATTAATCCCCATCAAGAGGTCATTAATTGCCCTCTTAATAAGTCCCAGGTCTCTCACCTACTGTTGATAGAAACATGAACTGAACTTGGCTACGAAACATATTTACCACCAATAAATTTACATTGTCACCGCTTACACAGTCCTATAGCACAAATAGATCGGCGGGATTCGTGCAAACTAGTTCAGCTCTTGTCTCGTTGGGATGACGCAGCATATGATACGAGCTTCAAAGTCGTCCTTGTAAGTCAGTCACTTCTTAGCCAGTAACGCGCAGGTACGCATGCTCCTAAGTAATGCCGCCCAAGGTCCCAGCCTAAGAATGAACGAAGTCGAAGGTCCAGCTAGAGTGCTGGCAAGAGTTAGGATATCGTGGTCTTCAAGGCATGTTACAATAATGTACTGCACGCCCACCTCTGTGTGTGTTATTGGCAGAGATGACTAGGGATGGGCCAAAGTCTGAATATCTTGGCTGGTACATCCCTGCCGCCTTCTAGAGCAGACTAGTGCAGATATTACGTCACCACACCGTCGTACTTGATTGATAACGTTTTAACAGATCCTGAGTGGAGAGCTATTAAGAACTCTGCCCTCTCATGGCGTTACTCGTAGGTTGTGAAACAGCTAGCTTGCATATTAAATAGCACTACGCTTCTGTCCTTCAAGATTCTCTGCTGCCGGGCTGTACACAGTTATGTTTTGTGTATTGAAAATAATTAACAGTTACAGTTGCACTTGCACATAATCTTAAGAGAGCATGATATGTGATTCAACGCTAAAAGTCTCAGTTCAGAATTGTAGGTTTCTCGAAGCCAATATAAAAAAAATCGTAGACAATAGTTTTTGCCAACTTCCAGAGCAAACATTTTTCTCGGTTAACGTATATTATCTGGAAAAGTTTCTGGCGTCGAAATCTGGTACATTTAATTGCAGAGCAAGAGATCACGCTTAAACGCATTGTTATGGGTAATCGTTTGCTCATTAGCTAGCGAATAAATTACCAGGAATTGTTGTTTTGTAGTTTTTCTATATTGACTTTCAAAAGGTGTACATCTCAGTTGAAGAATTCAGCGCTTATTTTATTTACCATTCCATCTTAAGAGCAGTGTCTACAGCGTGCTTCAAATGTGTTGTCATAAACGGGGAACAATTCCACACATGTCCATTGTGCTTACGAACGAAAAGAAAACACACCTCGTACAAGGATCGCAAGTCCTTGTTAAGACACAATACTTATGTAACACGCTATTTCTAAGCCCTCCAACATTGCTACGAACGGCCTTTTTGAGACTGCCACACTTCAACCGGAAGTATAAAAAAAAAAAAAAAAAAAAAAACCTTTTTCCGCGTTTTACTATGCACCAACTTTGATAAATCCTGCTAACTAAAGTTAAAATTTAAACCCGCATTCTTGGTCATTTAAAATCTTCACATTATTTAACATGAAATTGATATGGTGGCGCTAACGATAAGCATGTGTGGTGTATGCAATGCAAGTGTTAGATACAGCGTTACACATGAATTCCTTGTTATTTCTGACTTCTGTCTGTGTATAAATTTTTAAGGAAGAAGAAAATGAAAATATTGAAATGCAACCATGATGGAATTATGTAAAAATGTTGTTACTTTGACGATGACGATGCTTATTTTGAGACACACATTCAACTAACGTAAAGGTTTACACAATGTTCTAGACCTCTGGTGTTCCGCTCGAACGTAAAGTAACATCAAGTTCCCACCAATATGTGTGTTTGATGTCCAATTTAAGTAACAACCGACAACTCGGCTCCATGCTCAGAGCTTCAGGCTGCTGGGCCAAGAGTCCAGGGTTCGATTCCTGACCGGGAGGTCGACATTTACAGTTGCATCTCTGGGTTCAGGACTCTGATGTGTTGTCCCCTCATACATATTCTGTAGAATACATGGCGAACCAGCGCAGAATCACCTCGCATAGTCGGCCTCTAAAGACTTCGTGTTTTCCATCATCCGGCGCCCTCCGTGGTTCTACACATGTCTTCCATAGTGATGTCACCTTTCCGCTACTTGCCCGAAGCAAACAATTCAAACGATGCAAATGCAATAATTTTAAGTGAAAGTGAATTTAGTTAGCTACAGATTGACACCGTTATTTCAAGTAAAATTAAAAAATACAGGTATTCAAAGATATAGATTAATATATGTATAATCAACAATATTTTCCTACAAATAACTTTTACTTTTTTAAATTCGTATCGTTTGAATAGAATTTACTTTGGGAAAGAAGCCGAAAATGGTCAAATCGTTACTTTCACTTCGGCTTGCACGAAAACTACAGAGTCGAAAAATATTTTATTTGTGGGTAATTACTATTAATGCAATGTATAAGAGTAAGATTTTGATACACTCACAAAATTACGAATTGTTCAGTGCAGAGCGCAGGTCATTACTTCAGTTACAGTAGTTTGAATACTTACATTACTTACTTGATATATCTCCTGTAGCGCCACTTCGCTGGGTGTCCTTTATCTTGATTTCAAGAGATAAATGACTAATTTCTTTACTGAACACATCTTATAAAAATCCTGCCCGGTTCTCACGCCTAACATTGTCGCATAACTCTTAATCTTGGATTGCTAAAAAGTAAATTTTATTGTTGTAAAATACAATTTACACTTCCTCGTGGACTGAGGTCCCACAAGGTATCTTTTTTTACAGTTCACTGTAGTCCAAATATTACGTAAGTCAGGACAAGATATTCTGCAAAATTTCGAGGATATATGTCTGTGACAACGACAACACGGACGATGTTAATACGTATTAGATACTATACAGAATGCCAGGTAACTCGGAAATGACGGACTGCTGCACCATGGGAATAAGTGACAAACATTAAACAGAAAATACCCTGGTAAAAAGTTACCAGAACCTTAATTTGAGAGATTTGTTCAAAATACCAGTAAGGGGAATGTACATCAGGTTGTGCGCGCTGCCACGTTTTCCTCGTAACAAAAGGGCCACCAACCATTATTGTTATCTAAGTTTTGGTCACAGATTCATGTGGTGCAGTCCTTATCCACAAATTGCATTACCGTTTACTTCCACTTTGCTGTTTTTTTATACATGTAATGAAATTTTTTGTGTAAATTAAGCACCTTACGACGTTTTTTAGAGTACTATCAACTTAGATTATATATTAGAATCCCTCGGTACAGTTTGTATCCCCGGATAACAAGCCGTCCTGTATAGTAGTAGCTTAGCTGAGCCAACGGACGTTTTGGTACACTGACATTTAAGATGGCGATTGGCTAGAGTCTCGAGGGGCGATGGCTGGACGTGATCTCAAAATTATTCGTTTTTGAAGAATAAAACTTATTTGAGCTTCATGTTAATTAGTTCTGGCTATGCCAAGGTGCACATTACGTCTCTGTGGTTTATTTAGTGTTGCTTTTGATGAAACCTATGCATTAATCTAACCCGTAGAAGCGATTTTGGTCAATACTTAACATCGAGGTTTTTAGCGCTGGTGAGGGGTGACATTATGCTAGTATGGAGCAGCGCCGGAATGAAGGGGCGGGGGAAACGGGAAATCCCCGAGAAAACCCGCCGACTAGCGGCATCGCCCAGCACAATCCCCATATGCGAAAATCCGGATACTGGCGAAACTCCGGGAAACGACCTCGACGGATATCAAATCCTGATCTTCTTGGTGTGAGATGTGTGTTCTAGCCACTGCCCTTGCCACGGCCCCTAGCCCGTACAAACGTCTGAAGTTAAGTATTGAGTAATTACGTTAGGATATTTCATATGCCGTAACAGTAGCACACAGTTACTTGCGATGTCAGGAAATATGTGAATACATAAAATATGCTCAGCGTTATATATTTTTAAGTAATCCTCAAATATGAGGTGCAGTGAAAAGTACATAAATCCAAAATGGCGACATTCCCATACCCTTTAAGAGAAGTCCTGGGGTGACGCATTTTTTTTTCAGCGATGCAAATAAAACAAAAATATAGCAATACGGGTGAGAATGGTGTGTGCGTATATTACAGTATATCGTTTATGCGATGATTAAATTTGCACGCGTTGTTTTCGATTTATATATCTTATAGCATTAAGTAAACGACCCTGTAACTTATCTGTGGGAGGTATGGCGTAGTCAGGCGAATATTTCTCAGTTTGTTTTATTTATAAGGTTGGTATTGGTCTAGGCACAGCAGTCTGAAAAATGCCGTTCTCGGATATTTTGAATTGTCCTCTAGAACATTATTGTAATAGGCGTGCCAAGCGTAGTTTTGTAGTGTTTTATTTTAACAGGTTAATATTTGTGAATAAATTTCGCAGTTTGGAATAAAAATACGCGTAACATGCTATTAAAACCTTTATGCGCTAGACGTGGCCTTGTTTTAGATTCGTTCCTTATACAGGCTGTCCCGGGAGGAAAGGGCAATATTCTGGGAGGTGAAAGTACTGGTGATTGTGATAAAAAATGTACATATGAACATGGGGTCAATATGGGACGGTTGCCGAGATAGCCCCATTTGAACGTAAACATTGAGAAGCTCTGTTCCAATTTTGTTCTCAGTTATGCTCCTTGTTTTAGTTACAAGTGAATTGTAATACGTAGTAACAACACACTAATCTTATTTTTGTCCATAGCAGTAATTGCAACATTTGTTTAATGTCATGCAATTTTTGGTCCAGTGCCAACGCATTCACAATAAGTTCTCACAATCGACATCAATGCATTTATCAACTAGCTGAAGATTACTCATTGCCCGTCGAAGATCGTGACGTTTCCATATGCCAGTAAAAGATCCATTATGCGAGCAAGTAGTTCGTCTCGTGTAGTAACTTTACTTATGTAGACTTCACACTTCGCCCAAACTCTTAAATAATCAAAGGGGTTGAGGTTGGGAGACTTCGATGGCCAAGGAATAGCACTACCACGACCAATCCACCGATTTGGAAATGTAAATGATCCATCGCCTCATGCCAATTATGATGGGCTACATCATGATGGAGGTGCATAAGACGTGTGTAGCCAAAGAAACATCCTCGGGTAGTTCGGGTAATGCACTCTGCAAAAATTGCATAGGTACCTTGACCCACGCATACGATCGTCTAATACAATGGGACCTATCAGCCGGTCATCCCACGTACTACACCATACATTAATTGAGAAAAGTTCTTTAAGATTTGTGTCTACGGTAACCAGCGATTTGACACACATTGAGGTTGATGGCGGAATCTTGATAAGTAATTGTGAAAGCATTGACATTGGTTCGAAAATGACATGGTTTGGGTATTGTAATCTTAATTTACAGTTATGGAAAAATAAAATGTGTTATTCATTATGTATTACAATTTACTTGTAACTGAAGCAAGGAACATAGCTGTAAAAATGACAGTAATTTGAGAGCTTGTCAATGTTTAGATTCAAATGAGGCTATCTCGACAACCATACTATCACCTAGAATATTGCCCTTTCCTCCCGAAACATTCTGTATAAGCTGCGTATGAGGGTGTTTCTAAATCTATGGAGCTCTAAGAGTGGCACTAGCGGAAGTTTGTAACCCAGTTATCGCCTCTAAGCGCAAACCATTCAACTGGCGCACAATGCTTTACTATTAAAATTATTTTTAATATTATTGTTATCATTATAGTTATGGAAATTTAAAATAGCCCTCTGCTCTGAGAAAGGAAAAATATTGACATAGGGACAAAACAGTTATATTTAACTATTGGTTTTTTCAAGTGTTTTTAAGCATGACAATACTTTATTGCTTGCAGTTTTCAGGGTATTGAAAAACAGTCTTAATACTACTTTTGTAATGTGAGCCGTACATAGAGGAAGAAAAATGTCAGTGGTGGCACATATGAAAGATAAAAAAAACTGTTTCACATCTAAATTAATTTAAGGTGACCACCTGAGTGACCGAATTTCGTGCGTTCGAGGCCTTGAAGTGCGGAAGATGTAAGGGCGACACAGCACGCGCATATCGCCTCACTCTAGCCTCACGTCACTTAACTGGTGCGCAGTATTCTCGCCGACAACTCCTCTGTGGGACACTCGGTGGAGACCCTGTCAATTTACTAAGTATTATTAAAAATAGATGTGTATTGTACACACCTACACCTTTTAAAGTATTCTGCACCAATATTTTCGTACCTAAAATGGACCACGACACCACCCAAATTTCTCCATCTTCTGCCGCTATGAAATCTGCTTAAATGAGTAGTGGTGGAACTTCAATGGACACACACAAGGGAATCTTACTTTAAACGCTATTTGCAAGCATACATCACTCATGCGCGCGAATAAAGTTGTAACGGCCCGAATTCTGCACGATGCATGGCGACTTGGTAAGGTGTAACATGTAACATGGTAACTTGGTAACATGTAAATCCGTAGCCTCATTGCTCTAGTCATAACTAAGAAGTAGGCAGTGCTACAACGCGTCAATAGCAGAGGTATTAAGGCCTAAAATTACAGTTCAATGAGGAAGTCCAATTACACGCAGGAATTTAAGAGACTACCCGCGGCTACTTGGTTGGCTGTGGTCGTCAGCAGTGTTGCCAGTTCGAGCAGCCAGTCATGTCAGATGGCACAATAAAATATAATCTTCTGAATTTTCGGCATACTTTGTTATTATGAATGTATAAATTTCACGTTTATTTAGTCTTTTGAGAGTAGAATGATCAAATATATATGTGCCTTTTATTATAGTCCTAGTATATTTGGCAACTCTGGACTACCAGCCATCTCTGGTAGGCAGGTTTCAACTCAGTGGTTATACATTCTACGAGTGTTTATCGGATAATCGATTCCAAGAAGTCGAAGCGAGACTTCATCCTAACATTTATGACACAGCAGATGTCCTGCTGGGGCTAAACGGTCCTTCATTTCGTTTGGGAGCAATAGTGCCGACAGCATGACTCTTCTCTAATGAAACCGCAGGTGTGTATTAATTAACATTTCTTGTGTTGATGATTCTGGCTGCTGATTTTAAAGCTGCCAGCGGCGCAAACAGCAGACACTATTTCCCACGTATCGTCCTCGAAAAAAGAGAAATGTACGAGGGTTTTTACGCTCACAACAAACAGGAAAATAACAACGAATACGAAGTAAACAAATTACAAAAAGCCGCCACAGTTCTGACTTTGGCGTGAAGGCACATACTTCTGAGTAACTTAATAACTTAAATATACCATATGTAATCATACATCCCCTTTACTACAGCATAGTAGAGTCACAGTAAATACTTCGACATTAAAACGGCTATTACTGACATTACCAGAACTTTAAGATATTATTTTAAAAATCGACAAAACTTACCATATACAAATAAACTAGATTAGTTAGGATTCGTGGTGATAGGTAATGAGAAAGTTAAAAATATGTTAACGAGTTGTCTGTACAGTGCATATGATGGGAGAAATGCCACCCTGAAAATTGCCACTGAAATTTAATTACTTTAAGTAAAATAAAAAACTACTTTGTCCGTTTTTAACATTCAGAGTGTCATTGCTTAATATCTAGTAGAATTCTATTTTAGCTTTTAATAAATAAAATTGCACTAAATACATCTTTGTTCACACAATAATTAACTTTTCTGACAAATTGAAAACATATTCAATTTACTTTTGACAAGCAGTCCGCCCGCAAAATAAACGTACTCCGCCCTAACTCGTCCCGTATACTTTAATTGTATGCACGAGTACGTGAATAAACACCAGCAACGACAGTTAATATATGTGAATTTCGTACTTCAACACATTTCCATCATTCTACATACCAAAAATGTAGTTTCAATTCTTTCACTACACTTAACGTAATCAGCCAGCACGAAGTACTATGAACATACGTAAATTAATATAAATCTGTTCGCCAGTACAGTGTGACTTACGAAGCAAGTTCACAGCATTCTTATTTACCATTACAATCGCAAACGTAGAGCGGAGAATAAGAACGACCACACCTTAACTAGTCTGGTGTTGTTTTCATTAATTTTCAATGCATTTATGTATTAAGTACTCTATGTTGCATCGGTATTTCAAACTTATGGTTTACGAATGATATGTAACTCATTTAAAGAAAATTAAACATTTATCTAAATACTTATAATGCGATTCTAATAAAAGTAAAGGGCTTTCACAAAAAATTACACTATGAAGAAACCAAGCGAGACAGGCGAGAAAAGAGCCACGAGACCGGGGGAAACCAAGCGAGACAGAGGAAAAAACAAGCCACGAGACAAGGTT
>PNEQ01028755.1:0-16333 GCA_003012365.1 Medauroidea extradentata | reverse complement strand
GACAAGGTCAAGCTCAGCTACGCACGCGCTCCGATCGATGGCGCGCAGCAGCTGTCATCACACTATGAATACATGGTTGCCAAGCATCAGCATTTTGGTGCGGCCTCTTTTTGAGATATTACTTTTTCTGAAACTTTTGTTCTGAATTTAGGGTGCGGCCTGTATCTGCACGCGGCCTGTATCTGCGTAAATACGGTACATTTAAGTTATGTTTTACACGAAAAAAATTTAGAAGGTAATTTATTTTAAACACCTCATAATGGCCGCACCCCATTTTTTGGGCCTAAAATTTGGTAAAAAATATGTGGTGATTAACGCAAGTAAATATGGTACCTAACTAGTAAACACAATTACCAATAAATTTGTTAACATACCAATAACTTTAATATGAAAAAGTTACAAATTTTACTGCAACTTCTTTTTGCATGGTCCATAAAATTTCAAATAACGTTTTACTTAGACACAAAAATTATTGAACTATAATATAATTGTGTTATATTTTACGTGTCACTAAAACACGTAGACAGAGACGTACAAGTACTTACAGAAACAGTACTTGCAGGTTCGTCGGAGAACACAAAGAAACAGATTGACGACACATTTTAAGTACTGTTTCTGTAAGTACTTATACATCTCTGTCTACGTGTTTTAGTAATTAGTAGCATAGCGGCCGTTTTCCACCTTTTCTTTGTTTATATTTTACATGCTTTAACAAAACATTGCTGTGGCTGGGCAATGTGCTAAAAAAAATACAATTTCTAGCGAATAAGCCTGTAACTAATTAAAATGCAAAATAGACCTAAACACTTTAGGGACTACTGTATTGTCTAAAACCAAGAGAGCAATAACTTAGTTTTCAATGTAGCAGCAGGTGAGAGAAAGTAAAAGTCAAGAGCAGTTTCATGCAACATGTGTTACACCAGGTGTCTGGCAGACAGTTGGTGTCCAAAGACCCTGCGCCAACCATTATAAGCTATAAATGTGTCCGGCACTCTAATGGAATCCTGACAGACCCTAAAGTTACAAATAAAATATTTATTTTTGTGCTTAAGTAGAATAATACTGTAGGAATAATAATAATACTGGTGGCAGTACACAAGGTCCTTTAAAAAAAATTAAATTGTTACAAAATGTAACTTCGGTTAGGTTGATTTTACAGAATTTAATTAAAGGGACTTATTGTAAACACTTATGTTTTATTATGCACCCTTTACCATTTCCTTAACTAGATCAGCCTTGCAAGTAAACAAAATTACACTTAATATTAATAATAATAATAATCATCACAATTGCATTAAACCTATAACCTTCAAAGTAAACTATAATTGCAATAATAAACGTATCGTGCATGACAGTTTTCTTGGAACTAACTATACATTGCTCTAAAATGATATGTAATTTAAAACCTGATGGTAAATAATGACAACCATCATTCCTGTAGTTTTCAGTTACGGTGTAATGAATTATTGTTTGATTTGGAAGACAGTATCTTTTATCATCAGTCTCAAAACAAACTATGTACACATTTTGTAAGCAAGCATTTATTTTAAATTTAATGATAGAATTACAGTATTTACATTGGGTATCTAAAATGTGGATTATAATTATTTGCACCTGATGTCTTAAATTTTTTTAAAAGTTTACTAATGTCACAGTACATTTGAATACTGTCCTTAACACTATCAATTTTAAGAATTTCTAATCTCATACTCGAAGTACTAATTTCTCAACATTTTTCACTGCGTGCCTGTGGCTTATTTGAAGGGTCATGATGTGGCATTTCAGTTGAACATGTCCTAGTCACGAGCGAACTTCTTAATGCAACAAGTGTTATGTAAAATGTGAAGTCACTGTAATCCCAGCAAACATAGATGTGTGACCCATGACTTGTCTTGACTGCAAGTTGTAGAATTCTACCTTCAGGCACTGAAATATTTTCCTAACTTAGCACAAGATTGCCCCTTACTGACTGGTAGTAAGCTAGCAAGCAGTAGCACCATTCTGGCAGCCATGGGTTAGTAGTCAATCACTTATCGTTGTGAAATAAACATTCCCAACACACAACACATGTTACTTTATTTACTCGCGTAATGTCCGCAGTAATTCCATCATTTTATAGATCAGAAAAATAGGGTGCAGATATTATTATGAGGGGGTTAAACAACTGCGGTGAAACCAGCCACACTGCAGCTGAGCTATGTCAGTTAGTTCTGGTGTAGGGAAGGGAAGGAAAGGTGTCTCTAGCTCTACCTATAGGACATGGCATTCCCGCTTTAACAAATCATCATGCGGTGAGGGTCGCTTCCCCTCCAGACCACACCCTGAGTTCACTGACGCACACGTATACAACAACCCCTTTCACTTGTCAACCATTTTGTGTTTTTGTACTCAGAAAAATATGTTACCATGAGGCGAGAGTACTAATTCTCACCCAATTTCATATTTTCCAGTTTTCAATGATGCACAGACGAGACGTCTGCCACAAACAGTGCCAGGAATAGTCAAAGTAGCTAAATGTGAAGTTGCCATCAGCAGATGCTTGGCCAAGCAAGAGAATAGCTGCCCTAACTGGTACATGCAATTAAGAGCCAATACCTTGCTCTAGCAGGTACTTCAGTTCACAAGTGTGCACTGCATTCCAGAGCAATATTTGACACAGAAGATGCCATGTGCAGACCACAAATGGTCTCCTGGGATAGTTCGCAGAGCACACTGGTGCTCAGAGCACCCTCAACGCTCCCCTTCTGCAGACTCCCATTACCTGCAAATGGCCAACCATGCCTTCAGGTTTCCAACGCCTATTTCCACCAAAGACCCCAGTAAGAGCATTTGAACTTTGTGTGAGAACGAGGCCCAATGCAACTGATGCTGCAAGCTCCGCCAGCTTAGTAGCACTCTCTCAAAGCACTTCCATAGCTACCCATAGGTAGCAAGGGACGTCACCCAGCCACACTGCTGAACACATTATCAATTTTCCATCACAGGAGCCTTACTCACTCATTGTACCACTCAAGGGGCAACTAAGAATACACCCAAAACACACCAACCACATGAAGGTATGTCAACCTTTAAATGACTGAAAGCACAGTCCACGAGAAACCCCTGGACCAACCAAAAGTGTACACACTCAGTTGTGCCAGTACTATGATAATCACTACAACAGTCCTTGGCAGAATTGTTGGCAGTAAGGAAACTTCCAAACTACTGTATCAGGATGTACACTTTGTCCATCCTCTGAACTGACTTGCAGACCCTGACCTGACTAAGGTAAATTAAAAGAAGAAAATCCAAGTTATTTATGAAAATTAGTTCTTAAAGATACCATGGTAGGCTTATCATCAATTATGAGATAGCTTGTCTTTCCTGAAATCCCTGGTATGATCACTGTGGCAAGAGGTTTCTACATGAGCACTAATGTTTCCTCTTAAACTTTCTTAAGAATATGCATACTGTATTTGTTGGTGTTAAAACCACGGCCATAGAGAAACAGGTCTGGACACTTTGAGTTGAAAATTGACCCTCTTATGACTGATTGGCGCCACTGGCACTCTGGGTTGTTTTAACATTGCGTAAATGTATCTACAATGGAGCAAGCACGTGACGGAACTGCCAGGAGATGTGGTAGTACGACCCTATATTGCTAGTGGCGCTTTCAGTCATAGCGGGGTCAAATCAATAGCATTGTTAGATAGGCTAGTGTCCAGACCTGCAATTCTAAGACCGTGGTTGAAACAACAGTAGATTCTTATATTGTTTTCCTGTACATAAATTCTTATTTTAAGGTTCCACCATAAACCACAAACGAATAAAACATTGATTTCCTGTCTATATCAGTACTTTATTTATAAATTTCTCTATGTAATATTTTTCTTGCTGAAGTAATAACAACAAATCTAGCAAAGTTTTTTGTAACAGCAGCATTTAAGATACAATAACAACCAGTAGCCTAGCCTAAAGGCAGCTGTAGAATACAATTTGTTTAAAAGAGTGTACATAAATTGCTGAGCACTGCAATGAAACTGGGAATTATGATCCCAAAGACGCCCAAAATGATTCCACAAAAACAAGTGGGGAAAGTCAGTCTTCTACTTATATTTTTATAATTAATGTACAGTATTTATGTATGGCTGATACACACAAACAGCACAACCATTTAATATAATTTCAGGCAGACTGACTGTGCATAAAA
The DNA here is from genome assembly GCA_003012365.1 of Medauroidea extradentata. NCBI lineage: Eukaryota > Metazoa > Arthropoda > Insecta > Phasmatodea > Phasmatidae > Medauroidea > Medauroidea extradentata. Next base: position 12,144 of record PNEQ01028755.1, on the reverse strand, counting down.
TTGTGAAAGTAATTTTAAGAAAATTGATTCCTGTATACATAATATATTTTTCCCCAGGCACCAATCACAAATTTTACATTATGATTCTACTATACAGCAAAAAATTACTTTATGAGAGGGTGCTGATAATGTTTCAAGAATATTTTGCATAATTGTTCAAGACATTACAAAAAAGTCAATATAGGGCATTTCTTTAATTGCAACTTCACGAAACTTAAAAACTCACTGGTTTCATAACAAAATTTGGAATATTTACATACAATAAAAACCTTTTTTAAACTTTGTATCCAACCTTTACTGTGTTGCAAATATACACCGGGGGGGGGGGGGGGGGAAAGCCAGTAAACGGTCAGCAGATGAATACTGGAACCAGGATGAAAAATAGATACAGTCAGTCACAAAAGCAGACAAATGAACTAAATGACAAGTACATACCTCAGGGCCATGGACAACAAGTCAAAGCTGGCAAGGAGTAAGGTACAAAGGCTTGGAGACATGCAGAGACCTGCCAACAGTTGCAGTGAGCCAGCTCGAACTACAGGGTCCCGGCAATGCCAAAGTGATGGCAGCCACAGTTGATAGGACTCTCCTAATGTTAACTGCCAGACTTCTGCCCACTTCTGCTATATGAAACCACAAGCAATGTCACCCTCACATGAACACATACCTCACATGTGGTATGACAAACAATCTGTCAATACCTGTAATGCTGTGAAGTATGAACATGTCTGTCATGGAACAACAAACATTAAGAGGTCTATGTACTTGATTCAACTTTCCTTTTTTTAATGTATGGGAACATCGAAGTGATAAGGGCCGGAGTATCACACTCGATGACAAGTGTAAAGGCCTTTATTCACAGCATGCTAAACTGGCATACACTGTTTTTGTAGTGGTCTTTTTCCTATAGAACTTAAAAAAAAAGAGATCCTAAAATGTTATACGTGGATAGTATGTGGTAAAGGCCAACACGTGCTTCTATGATCTTTGAAAGAACTGTGCAATGGGATTGCATGACTGGATTTAGTTGCTTGGACATACTCCATTGCGAAATAATGAATGTCAAGGAAAACTAAAGTTCTTTAGTTTTCTTTGGCAGTCATTTATTTCTCAATGGAGTATGACAAAGCAACTAAATCCAGACGTGCTTCTACTTGTCAGTTTTTAGAATTCAGGTGCCTTTTTAGCCAACTATGCTGCGTTTTTAAAATTTGTAAATAAACATAATGGTAATAAGTTAAGCATTTTCGCATGATAAAGAATAGGCATGGCATGCTTCAACTTCATTCCTACACCAAGTAAATAGGCCTCTAAACATATTAGTTGTTGAATGGTGACGGCAGTCTGCTTCTAGATTTCTGAAGACAAATCAGTCAAGCATATAGGAAGCAACAGGAAGTTCACCAAAAATAAGAAAGGAATAAGGAAATTTCCCAAATAACTATACAAGGAAGAAATTATTGAATATGCCTCATTGGAAACAACACTTTTTATTAATATTTTAGCACAGGATGTCCCAAAAGCAGTGTACCCACTTGAAATACAAATAGAACACACAACATGTTACTTACAAACAATTTGTTTCTCGCAGATTGTCAATGTGATCTTTAACATTAATCATGAATAGGTGGACTAATTAAGAACATGCTGCTATAGTTAAACTGTACTTCTCACATGGACAATCATTGTGCAAGCCCAGCTGGCATACAAAAGAAAATTTAATGTTTGTATCGCCCCTTCGAAACACGAAGATGCGTGAATCAGTTTCACGACACTGGTAATATTGCCAATAGACTCAGATGTAGGCATTCAAAATCTTAGTGGAAGCCAGTGAATATTGACAACATTCGGGCATTAGTGGCAAACAGTCCCCAAAAGTAAATTCGTTGTCGGTCTCAAAAACTTAGCATACCCAAATCCTCCTTACACATCACTTTAACAACTCGCTTACACACATATCCTTAAAAAATTCAGACTGCTCAATGAATATTGCCTTCTAACTTGCCAATAAGACTGCCATTTGCAATGAATTTCTCTTGTTGGCAGAATAACTCAATTTCCACAACTAATGATGAGCGACGAAGCACATTTTTACCTCAGTGGCTTCGTCAATGAACAGAACTGCCGCATTTGGGCCACAGAACAGCGACATATTATTCACAAAAAACCTCTCCACAAGCAATGTGTTACAGTGTGGTGTGGGATAATATAGCATAAGGTATTTAGCCCTTTGTTTTTTGAAAATGTGGAAGGGATAAATGTCGCAGTGAATGGTGAATAATGCTACCGTGACATGTTAAACATGTTTTTCAGACTACTTTTGGCTATGGAAGACAATTAACTGTGGTTTTAGCAAGACTGTGCAACCTGCCATATGGCTCAACAGACTATGACAATTCTTCAAGAGATGTTTACAGGTCGGGTCATATCTTGTAACTGAAACATTAGATTGGCACCAAGATCGCCAGATCTCAAGACCTATGATTTATTTTTTGGAGTTTTTTCATGGACTATGTCTACAGAAACAAACCACAGACACTTGCTGCCCTCAAAGACAACAATAGGATGACGATCAGCGAACTTTCACAAGAGACCTTGAAGAAGGTCATGCAGCATGTTCTGGTTAGGATTCATCACTTTCAAAATGTGAACGGTGGACTTATTCCTAATGTCGTTTTTCACACCTAAACTCCTGACTACAGGTTTAAAATAGGTATGAACATTTTAGTTGTAACACCATTATTAAACATAGTATCTGTAGCTTAAATGGTGTACACTACTTTTGGAACATACTGTATAAACTATGAAAAAATGGTTAATGACAAATCATACATTTTGTAAAAGAACATGCCAACATGTATCATGTTCAAACAGTATCATTTATTGATAAATTACAAAATGTTGCTTCCAAAATACTGTACACTAGTAGAAAACTAAATAATGCTAAAATTAACCTAATATTAAACTTGGGAATTCAATTCATCTGTTTAATTAATACACAAATTAAAAACCACATGGCCATAGGATCAAATAAAATAAAGTACTTCTTATCCGTCAATGTGATGACACAGTTTTGGACTACAGTGAAACCCTAACTAACCGAAATCCAGGTTATGTGCCTCTAAAATCGCAAATTCACAAAAATCACTATAGAAATAACCGTGCACGGAGCTAGTGGAGTTTTCCAATCTACTATAGGGACAATGCCACCTTTTTCACTCTCTCCCACAGCCATGATGCCAGTAACAGTCTCAAGCTGTCAAAACTCAAAACACAAGTGCAGATCTGTGAATAAATGTGTTTATAATTAGGCAAAAAAAAAAAAAAAAACTGATGAAATGGCTTTTTTCCTTTAGTTCGGTTAACCTAGCTTTCACTGTAGGTACCCAAATGACGAAAATTTATTATGAGAGAAAATTATGACACTTATTTTGTTACTGCCCATCACTCGTGTGCAGCAAAATGTAAAATTAATTTATGCTCTAAAAAGTAACTCTTGAAATTTTGTTCATTTTGTGCACAATTTTACTATCAGTTGGAAGGCTAAAACAATTATTTTTAATGCAAGCTTTTATACATTTAAGAAATTGAAGGTAATATGTGCTAGCTGATTTAGTACAACATGTCTTCCATTGTCAGATAATTGTTTAAAGAAGATTTGCTATAACTATAATTTTAATTATGTAGTTTTTTTTCTTCTATTTGTATAACAGATGCAAAATTTTCTTTGACAGACATTTCTGAGCCACTAATCGAACGAGGCAAGGAATCAAATTCCTGAGCAGCCTACAGCACATCATGCTGCGCTGTACGCATAACACATGCCATGTGCTACATTTCACTATGCATCTGACAATGGCTCAATTTTTCCCTCTCTTTCCCCTCGAAGACCTATTATTTTGAATTTTGTAGTGGTGTGTTATTTTCATTTAAGTTCATACTGTTTATTATTTGTTATAGTTTTCATACAAAATACTTATCATTTTCAATACTCAAAATTTATGTGTATTTGACTTGCTGAAATCTACCGCCAAAACAATTTAAAAATGCTGACAAAATTATAGTCGGCAGTAAAAATGTGATGGCATAGTGTGTTGCGAACATTAGTCGTGCTCGTGCATGTTATGGCTACGTTAAAAATTGTATGACTACCAAAATACAGTTATGTAAAAATTTTTTATATTTTTAATACAGCAATATTTGCAGTGTGCAAAACTTTGTACATGTGTGACTTTAGCGTCCTTCCCTTGTAACTTGGATCACTGGATGGGGCAGAGAAATTGCTTGGCCGTGTAGAATTGTCAAAAAAGATTCTTGTATTTTTATGTCGCCATCTTGATACGCAATTAAATATTACAACTAACATTATTGTAGCATACAACAATTTTTAAGATTTCAGTATAACCTTCAAAATTAAGGTGTGAAACAGTTTTTTATTTTTACTTTGTATCTTCTGAACAGTCTCAGTTACATAAATGTTTCACAGTACCTTATTGTTTGTAATAGTCATCATTATCATCATCCGATGCTGCTTCCAGCGTGTGGTCGGGTCAAACTGGTAAAATGCCTTCATGATTCTCTGTCCTCCTACCACTCTTCCTCCTTTACTTTCTACTAATTAGCTCCTATTCTTTTCACTCCCTCCTTCAATGTTCTTTCCATCTCTTCATCGGTCTAGGTTAAGTTACATTAGATTCTATTACATTCAATACATTTGTCCATGAGATTATTCGTACACTTTTCGGACAATTGAGAGCTAAGAACCAATAGACATCCTAAACATTCCAAGTCAATAATGAAGAGTATTCAAAAATATTGACAAAATAAGTATTTATTATAATACCTAGTAACACAGGCAATACTGTTCTATGCATTTTTCTCTGGCACTGTTTTTATGATATTTTGTGAAATTTACACATTTCTTCAAGATTGAGAATCCTAAGTTTCACAGCTAAAATTGTATCTTATGGAGGAAATGTGATTAGATTAATGGATTTTCAGCATAATTGACAGTTGGAAGTTCTGCAAAATAGACACTTTCAGGAAACATAACCTTCCCGTTAAATAGAGGACTTAGTGTATTGCAATCCATAAGAGACGGAATTAAATACAGAAATTTAAATTCTTTATATTAAGTTGGCAGCATTGTTTTCCACAATATAACGAAACTTACACTTGATTTTCCTCATATTTGAAATACTTATAACTGCCCTTTATCAGATAACTTGCAGTGTGAGTGTTACATATGAATAGTAGCATTAACTGAATAGGTAATACAGAGTGTGACCTTAGTTGTATAGTGCTTAAGTTGGCAGCAGTGACAGGATCGAACTGGTGTGTACAAAGTGCTCGTCTTCAGTGCGGTTTCACTCAGACATAAAACCAGACGTGTTCAATAATTTGTAAAAACAACTTGTTTTAGGTGAGTCCTCTTGTCTCTCAATATCAAAGTGCTTGTTTGATTATTCACAGTAGTCGCTCTCGCTTTGATGAATATTTATCAGGACTTGGAAAGAATCAAAACTCCTGAAAAATGTTTCCAGAGAAATGTTCCGACATACATCAGGGATACGCTGAAACATGTTATCATGCGTTGTTGGCACTTCATTATAAACCTCCCTCTCTATGTAATACCCACAAACAAAAGTCTGCAGATGTGAGATATGAGGATTTTGCCAGTGAAGACACCCTTCCTCTGTCAATCCACTTACAACTATAATGATGAAATGACATTGTTGAAAGTAAAAATTAAAGTCTTCAAGTAATACTGGAAGATCATCATCCAAGAATGTTAGATATTTATCACCATTTAAGTTTCCATAGGTACAGAAAGGAACAATGAGTCTTTCATCCACTATTCCAGAATCACATTACACAGAAACTGATAAAAAACTTGGCGTAACTAATGTGAATTTTCCACATTCTAATAGCGAACCATGGTTTGTAAAAGTCGACACATCAGAGAACAATACTCGAGCAAAGAAATTGGGGCCTCTCTGTATTTGCTGCAGCGACCACTAGCAAAACGTTACTCGGTTCTGGAAATAATTGAAATAAATTCTTGATGGAGGGAAATATAAAACAGATTATATTTTATAATTTTCAAAATTTGGCAAACAGTAGTCTAATTCCAGATTCACAACTTGAATGCTAAGTGCTAATATTAGGGTTATGATTCACTGCTGCCAATATTGCAATTTAATTATTCTTCCCAGCAACTGTTCTTTGATGGTTTCTTTTTATTGATAGTACAGTTCTCTCAGTAAAGAAATGAAAATCATTAGGGGGGAGTGCATAATAATATTATTAGATGTATAGTGTTTTGTAGGGAATGTATGTGTGGGCAAGACAGATATAAAAAAAACAATAACAATACTGATAAACAACAATGTCACAAACAATGCTGGACAGTGTAGGTTCACTATATTACCAATGACACCTACAACAGTTGGTACTGTAAATATCCTTCAATAATACATATTTTAAAATAAAAGTGGCTTTAGAAAAATAATGACTTAAAGCAGTGCTGAGAAACTGAAAATATTTCCAATATATTTCTTAACTCTCAGGGTACCAAATATAAACAATATATAACTTATGTAACTAGCAGTGCACCGCTGTTTTGCTAGCGTGTATTACTTATAGCAGATAATATTTACTTCCATTGAAAAACATCTTTGTACACCAGATAGGTGGTTCAGTCATCAAGTGTTAGGATGACTAATCTGCTAGTTGAGTTGACTCTGCAGTAGGATGAGTAGTTATAGCTGTACACGTGAAAAACAGTCTTAAGTTTATCCCTGCCACTAACAGTGACTTTGCCTGGGCAATATTTATAGTCACATCAATGTTGAAGTTGTGAGGTACTATACGCCCCTCACGGTTTCAGAGGATAGGGTCGTAATAGAGGGAAGGTCATAATAGGTATTTTGAGAAATTTTGACTAACCCCTACACATAAAAAATTGCCTTTAAATGCCTTAAACAACATTCAGTTGTCTCTAGCACATAAAAGAACTTTTAAATCAAATAAAAATATATTTTTTTAAGAGACAGACATTTCCTAGGATAGAATGCCCGAAAACTAAGTACGGTATACCAAGCACGGTACTGGTACATGGGCAACGGAATCTTCATTGATGTGTTGAAAACACATGCGGCTGATTACTTAAATGATAGCGACTTTAAAATTCTACTACGTTTCAACGACAGATGGCGAATTAGCGATTGAAAATCTTGGGTACTATTGCGCAATACGTGTCAGCTGCGAGGCTGGCCAGCTGGAAAGGTAAGGCGAGAGGGAGATGGAGGCAAGTAGGCAAATGGAGGGTGGCCAGCTGGCTCTCCCTCTCAGTCTGGGCAAGCAAGATGCACATCCCGTCTAGCAAGAAATCAATACCAGACTTGTCTGCTCAGCTGCAAGTAGCTGAACCATTTTGCTTGCTTTGTGTTGTTCGTTGTTTGCCCAGTAACGCTACACATGTTTAGTATTGCTGGCATGACATTTAGACTTATATTTAGATAAATTTAGATACACTTATATGTACTGTATTTAGATACATTTAGACACACTTACATTTAACCACACACAGCATTGCCCGGCAGCTGGCCTCTGTAGCGTAGTCGTTAAGGTGCCGGTCTACGGTGTGAGGGGTCCCCGGTTCAAATACGGGTTTGGGCACATTGTTTCCTCATCGCTTCACCCTGTCTTTATTTTGTAGCCCGCAGCTTCAAGTGATCACTACGTAAGAATAACTTAGCAGCCGCTTGCCTGTGCCTAAACAGCATTGCAGCATGTCGCAAGAGTTTTTTTATATGAAACTCGTAAACTTGTGTACACAATGCTTATCTACGAAAAAGAAACATGCTTCAAACGACAAAGCAATATCACTTTCAAGACAACACGCATATTAAAAACACCTTCGTTATGGGGTGTCAGAACAGCTTAAAATGACTTTTCATGGCTGCTATAGCGGAAAATAAACGAACGGGATGCATGTAAAACTCAGAATGGGTAGTGCATTAAACATTGACATAGTATTTCTTGAATAAAACAATGCAGTCCCCGCTTAAAGTCCCATAGATAAAACTGTTATACGATAAGACTGCATTTACGCCTAGGCGTTGAGGCGATGTGGCAGTAGGTGACAAGGACATCGCCCTTAGCATCGTACCGGACTCACCAGTACACGGCTGCCTTAACTTGTTTCTCCCCAGAATTTCCCAAGATTAGGACAAGGCATTTACACGAGTAAAATGTAACATATCAATTAAAATATCCTCTGAAATCACAACAATATCAGCGAAACTTTGATACAGTAATAAACTCCCTACTTCTTGAAGAAGTCTTTTATTGTGGTCTGTTTTGTCTATTGAACCAGACTTTGTTCAACGAACTCTCGTAAATGGGCAAAGCGCGACCATGTTTCTTCACTCACGTTGTGCTGCCGTAGCACTGCGGCGTAATGTCCCCGACATTGAGTACATCTTTTGTTGTCATAGCTAGTTCAGGCTCTTCTATCTCTCTCTCCCCATCTTCTTCGCCACTCGACTCCTGTTGCCCCTGGACCTCATCAGCGACGTCAAGGGTACCCCACACTGTAAAGTCGTCGTCTGCTCTCCTAAACTCCTCAAACGTGCAGTCTGGGGCCAACTGATGCAATGTTTCCTCGTTGCACGGCCGAGTGACTGCTATAAGAGTAGGATGAGGCATTGTCGATGGTCCCGGCTACGGCTCGTCGTCATATAGTGTTGGGTCGTCCAGGTCTTTGGAGCTGATGGCAGCTGGAGGTGCATGAACGGCAGGTCGACAGGCGCGACGAAGTAGGCGTGGCGGAAACAGTTGCCTATGGTAGTTTCTCTCACTGCTCTCCAGCTGGCAACAATCCCCTCTATCGCATTAAAAATGTCCCACTTCTTCAATTCCTTCCCTATTTCCATTTTGAGCACCATGTTTCTCACAAACATCTCCCGAAACTTCGGCTTCGTCTGTTGAATTATCCCCTGGTCCAGAGGCTGAAGCAAGCTGGTGGTGATTTTCGTAAAAAACACAAGCTCAATGTTTCTGAGGTTGTCGAGATCGGGATGTGCGGGGCAATTGTCGACGAAGAGGACGACCTTTTTTGTGTCAAAACTGCAGAGCTACCTCGGTGAACACTGCAGAGGTCATCCATGCCTTCTTGTTCCAGTCATAGTCACATGGGATAATATTTCCTTTGAAGCCACTTGGTTTTTTTAAATTTTACCGATCACGAGGGGCTTCATTTTGTTGCTGCCGTCCATGTTGCAGCACAAAATGGTAGTGAGGCGCTCCTTGCTTCTCTTTGCACCCTTGCACGTGTCTCCCTTCACTGCTAGGGTGCGATCTGGCATGAGGTTATAAAACATCCCAGCTCATTGGCATTATACACGTTGCGAGGCTCGTAGCGTTTGAGAATGTTTTGAAGGACAGGTAATCATTTACTCACCGATTGTGGATTAACCAACACACTTTCACAGACAACCTTGTGGCCGGATATTCAATAACACACTTTAAAACGTTCCACCCAACCACTCGAAAATTTCAGGTTAACACCTAACGTAAGGGCAAGTTCCTCGTATTTTCTTCGCATCATCAGCCCGCTTACAGGCAGACTTTGTGATTTAATCTGGCCGAACCATTCTAACAATGTCGCCTCTAAAGCTGTGTGAGCCATCCGTCTCAAGATTTTTCAGCTGAACACTGCGGCCTTCCCTCTGTACTGCATTTATTATCTCGTCTACGACATTTAAAATGGTGAACAGAGTAGACTTCGAGATGGCATGCTGCCGTGCAATTTCAGTTTTCGGAATCTTGTTTTCATCCACTTGCTGGATGCTGGGCCGCTTTCCACTCATTTCTTGAAATCGCAAGCCGGTATAAGATAAAGTTGATGACGCGAGTCACAAACTTTATTCACTAAAAGCCCGGCAAAATGTTACCAAATCAAAATAGAACAGCGCAGGTCGCCAACAATCGTTCATAAAACCAAGCCAAAAACGTAACCAAATCGAAATCCTAGGAAAGCAAGCGAAATAAGTCGTAAACAATACTAAAAACCTCGATAAATTCAAAAACACAGCACAAGCCAAATCCGTAAAAGACAAGCAACGAGACAGTGCAAGTAATACATCCATGAACAGGCAAAATATCACTATGACAAGACACACTGCCACGGTGCGAACATAAACATAGTAAATATTCCGGGTCGTTGAAAGGGAGCAAGTGGAGTCGCTGCTTATTGGTTAGCGGTGATAGCTAGGAAGGGGGGGGCATCTATTTTTAGACGTGCATTGCTTACAGTACAGTGCTCCGCAAGAAAAATGCAGCACAGTGCACCCATAAGCAATGCAACAATCATATTTTTCAACCAATTTTCTTCAAATTTCGACTTTATAGATCAGAATTTTTCATGGTTCCTCGAAGCGAGGTCGTAATAGAGGAGTTTTACTGTAATTACAGACTCTTCATTTTAAAAGGCTAATCAAATGAAATACGTAGTTTATGTGGTATTAAGATTGATTTCTCCCGAGCTACAAACAACTGCACCACACAACGTCGAAGTTATTCATGAAAATTAATTTAAAAAACAAGATATTAATTTCCAGAGCTCATAGAGGTTGCATAACACACCTCTGTAGAACAGTAAAATGAAACTCCTGTAAAATTTATTTATCGCTGATCGCACTTGCTTTTTGGACTGTCTGCTTTGAAAGTTTACAAACTACCGTATTTACGCCACACATATTTGACCAAATTTTAGGCACAAAGTATTGGGGGTCTTCAAAAAAATTAACTTCAAAATTTTTTTGGTGTAGAATTAAACAAATGTACACTTTTTTTCTATATTTAGTCATCCATAGCGTGACCATTTCTCCAAAAATAATGAAAAATATTTCAAGGGTGCATAGTAAACATGGAAAAATTAAGAGACTATAAAATCTTTTTAATCCATTCATGTGCGTGACTCAATGAAAATTGTTTAAAATTATCCCGCACAAGACGTTTACATTTTACGGTCCATTACACGTACGTTATTAGTTCCCATGTAAGTAGTTTATAAACAAATCTGATTCACACTTAAAACGTCACAACTTTCCAGACGCCGTTATGTTATCAACAGCGCACCATCAAACAGAGAGTGTGACTCATCGTGTCAACAGCGCATTAACCAGAGAGTGTGACTCATTGTGTCTGGAGATAGGTCATGTAGGCATTCTGGAGGATCTAGGCTTGCGTCTGGTACCTAGATGCTCGGTTCAGTCTGTAGCGTTGCAGGACAAGGGGTTTTATTTTATTTGGTGAATCAATGTCTTGTGTCATCATACTTTTCTAATATGTTTAAATTTGTAAAATTATTTTCGGTGGTCTCGGTTTCGGAAAGGGGAAGTAGAAGCACAGTCATTTATTCTTGAATGTTCTAGTTAGGGTGTAATGTTTATAGTTATGGCTAGGTGGCCTCGGTAGGAGGCAACAGCTTTGTTTTCTTTTTGTGTTCTAGTTTTTTCCGCTGGAGTTTTGGCGCCGTTTGTTTATTTAATGCGTAGTTGATAATTATACCCTAGAGGGTTCTAGATCATGGAACGAATGACGAAGGTCACGCCACCGAGAACCAGCCAATGAGAGTGCAGCGTGTGGCGCCCCTTCGCCCTTCATTCTGGAATGTTTGCCTCCGCCATGTTGCAGAATATGTCGTGACGCGATCCAGAGCGTACGTGCGCGGGGCTGCGGCCCAAAACACTATAATATGTAGTGTTCTGTTTCATTTGGTTTTAATTGATGCTGTGTTTCTACAATAACTTTCTGTGAACTGGATCTACCGTGCCAAGACTGATAATGTATTTCGTGCCGATGTAAACAATAATATAATAAATCAGAAATAGTGGAAAATAGTAAAGTATATTATTTCAGGACGAACCTTTTTTTCTTTTAAAATTCCGACGGTGACTGTGGAAATTAAAAATTTGGTCTAAAGCATGACATAACCTACAAAATTAGTGTTAATAAATTCGGGAGTACGTGACCACCGATCAAGAGATATGTTCCAGCGTATAACCTTGCTTGTTTTGGCTGGGTTATTCCCGAGCTAGTACACTGGTCTAGGAGGACTGGTGTGCTACATTTGTG
>PNEQ01028741.1:18718-44208 GCA_003012365.1 Medauroidea extradentata | reverse complement strand
CTATGCCAATTTTGGTGGCTCTATCTCTTATATTTTCTAGTATTTTTCGACAAATGTTTAAAAAATTATTTTTTTCAACGTGGCGTAGCTCCCTTAATATTTACCACAGAATAGTGTTGGTTTATATACCCCACCTTATTTTCCATAACGAATCCCCTCCCGGACTTTGGCACATGAATTCTGGTCCACCCTGTATAGAGGTACGTCAATTTCGCGGATTCATCTGGCAGCAGCTTAGACTTGTCAGTCCTATACACCCACTGGCCACAATCGTTTATCTATTGGCTTATAACAGTACAAGCAGGTAGCAAGCGATAGCACTTCGCATTATTTCCTTATTTACTACTGGCTTGCAGTAGTCAAACGCGTTTCGTAACAGCCGCCAGCAAGTCACAGACATGACAATGAAGTATACATAATTGGCGTTCAACCTGACCTGGAATGTATCTGCGAAATTTACGTACCTCTACCTATATACCATAACTAAAACCTGGTATCTTCTTTTTATGTCTCATGGACTCGTATACATTTTTATGTTTACGCACACTTTAGTAAAATATTTAAAATTTGACTTCCCGTCGAAATTTTAAAAGAAAACGTTATTGTATTTGTCTAAAACTTGTTCGTGAAACCCTAACCTGTCTCAAATATACACACTTCAATTTTTTTATTTCATAATTTTAGAGTTACCGAATATCACCTTTATGATACGTCATTTAACTTTTGTAATAAACCGTATAATACTATGTACCAACTTGAAGTAATAGCTTCAACACTTACGCAATCGTAGATTTGTAATTTGTGAATATATTTCAGGCAAGTACAGTACAGAGAGAATTCTCTGACAATACTACTCAAGGGTTGCTAAGAACTAACCACCACCATTGTAAGACAAGATGGAATATGTCACGTACGTGTAGGTAAAACAAGATGTCTACAAATGATTTACGAGTCTTGGTACATTATAAATAACAGCTTAACACGTGAAATAAAATCGATTTCTTAAAAGTAAATACAGAAAAAATTAAAATGAGCATTTGATAGGGAACAGTTTCTTTCCTATTTAAATAAAAAACATTTTGGAGTGAGGAATATCTGACGGACTATGTGACGAAGAAATTTCGTACATTTTACGTGGAACTTCCGTCGCCATCTTGGATCAATTTAATCTTCGCTATAACTTTTGTTTCCGCCATATTTTAGTACACTTGGCAACAATAAGGTGTATAATAGCACTGTATTTCATCATAGTTTCACGTACCGTGTGTAGTGGATTGCCTACCTGTCAGGCCACGAGCTTTCTGGTTTGAATAATGTCACCACGGATTTCTCGCAAACAGTTCCCCTGAGAGTGTTCGGACAAGAAGACCTTTTTTTGTTAATTTTAACGTGTTGATTACTAAATACATAAAATAAATCTCTTACAAGTGTCCGTTAATAAGTTTTATGCAAACATAGGGTGGCAATCCCCGTTTCCACAATGAAGGGGTTTGATCTTTCCAACCACATTTCCCGTGGTGAATGATCTCCATTATACAAAACACTTTTCACCTACTTGTCGCTTAGTCGTAATTAGTTTCTAAAATATCTAATTTAAATAATTTCAAAATCCGAAATTTGGGGGCGCACAGCTCCCTTAATAATCAATTTCGGGGAAAGTGGTTCTTATATTTTCGTCTTATTTTTCCTAAGGAATCACCTGCCAGCGTTTGTCGATGTTATTCAGATTCCTCCTGTATATGTGTCTATATATTATATATAAACCCTTTTAGAAATAGTTACATTTGTACAGATAAATTATTATTTAAATGAGAAAACCTTTGTACAAATACAAAATAAATTTAGTACAGTTTTAAGCTTCTACTTCCATATTGTTGCAACAGATGATTCTGCTGTTAATGTACTGTTGTCTTTCATAAAAGTGTAGGAAAAGGACGAGGTAATCTTCTCAGTATTTTACTTTGCATTTATTTGGTTTTATATTTTTGGAGCAGTCCCGGAAGAACCCATGGCCGTTATGCCCTCCCCCCTTTTTTTCTCTCTCTCTGGATCCACCCCTGTTTGAAGCGCTAGTCTAGCCTACGTTGACACCGTCTCTATTTCATTTGTTGTAAATGTCATGTCGACGTTAGCTCGCTGTTCAAACGACGCGTTCCTAGCGCTCGCGTAGAGTCGTCCTATATCGGGAAAGCCTCCAGATTGTGTCAGAGGTCGGGCAGGACGCCCTTGTTTTGCTGCCTGCCGCAGTCTGAATGCTGTATAGTCTGGGGTCGGACGAGGATGACTCACCGGGCGATCAGGCGCCCAGGGGAGCTGAACTAACCAGCACCTGTGTTCCTGGCGGAAGTGCTCGTTATTTACAGTCCAACACCACCAGGCCCGGTCATGAGCCACAGCGGGCAGGTTTTTAACTGCCGGTGTAACCACGTCGCAGGTCATTCGTAAGGCCGTATGATACGAAGGCACCAGACGTTGCCGAGGAGTATATTTCTGCTTGTAACTACGGTCCTGACAAACTCGTGCTATTTTGTTGTAGACTTCACAGGCTTGTACATATCAGAGTACATATATATTTGTAATAACTAGGGCCCGGTAATTTTCGCGAAAAGACTTTTGCAGCTTTGCTTCAGTGTCTTACGTGCGCACTTGCATCTCTGCTATGTGGTCAGTGATTGGATGCCGTCACCCAGCGTGTGGAGGTTAAACCCGCAAATCACAGACGTGAAGTGTCACAGTTATCCGTATACTGATTGGAACAGTCAAATTAATAAAGACTCTGCACAAAAACACTCGGCCAACAGCCAAGCAGTTGAGCTACAGGTGTGCACGTAAGACACTGAAACAAAGTAGGGCAAAAATATTTTCGGGAAAACTCCCGGACCCTAGTAATAAGTGGTCAAGAATAAATCTGCGAAATAATTCACATCGGTGACCTCTTTTACATGCGATTGACCACTCTACCGGTGAAATTTCAACTATAAAGTTTTCTTTCGGCCGTTTTGCAGTTACCTTTACTATTTTTAATATAAAACTTTCACGTAACTAAAAACCAGTGTGTAAACGTGTCAACCCTCTCAAAAGTAAACGCATATTGGCCCAATAAAACATATTTTTAATTAATTACAAGTTCTGCTGTGTGCTCAGTTTACAGCGAACAGCATATATCCGACAGAATCATTCTCTGCTGGAGACCACGACCTTGTCGGCCAATAGGATAATCTTACAGCTTTATGGGACAAGTCTACTGCCGGGAAATAACACGAATTTTTACGTCCCGAGCTATAACGGCGGTTCAAGTTTACCGTGTGCACGGGCACGTACCTAAGCGGTTAAATACGCATAGTCTATGCGCGTCTATAAAATGTATCAACAAAATAGCACTGCTGTTTTTTCATTCAGGTGGCCGCCTGCCCGAGCAGAGATTCGGGAATTAACTTTTTTTTTTAACTGCACAGCTTGCGTAAATTAGATCTGCTTAGGATTCAAAACAATTTACGTACGTATACACCCATTCCATCTAAGTTACTTCGCTTGTCTGTAAAGATAATTTTCAAGCTCAATGGCAAAAAAAAAAGTTGTTTTTTTCTCGGGCCGGTTTACTTATGAAAATGTTGCACAGATTCTTTACAAAAGGTATAGACGTGTACAATACACATTAAGCTTGCATTTAACATCATAAAATAATAGGGTGACCTTTGAATGTCTCATAGAGGCCAGTTGCCAGCAAGAAGACTGCAAACCAGTTCAGTCATTGGTTCAGTGACCTGCGCCTAGCAGCTAACGGATTGCCAAGATGCGCGTGCTGTGTCGTCCTTACAACTTCCGAACTTCTAAGCTTCGAACACGCTAAACACCTTAAGGACCTATGGTATATAAATAAATGCTAACTGCACCTGTTACAAATAATAGCAACTTCGAAGCCAATAAGCTAATGTCAAAAAACAACAGTCCTAGCTCACAGTTTTTGCCAACTTTCTGAGGAAAAAGTTTTCCAAGCGACGTATTTCTGGGGCGTTATTTTTGACGCAGTAATTTCGTATAGCTAAGGCCTAGCTATTTAGTTTAGCAGTGGTTTCGAAAATATTTTGTTTAACGCAAATTAATACGCGTATCAAAAATTCATTCTTACTGTTTTAACACGAATATATAATTTTGTATCAAAATGTTTCTGTTGCAATACACCAAACGGATTTTTAGATTTTCTTCCTTGAAATATCACACATTTCGTTGTGAAAATAAGCCAAAATGAAGCAAAATAATTTTTCGCTTGCAAACAGTACATTATTTAAAAAAAAACGCTCTGTCAAAATTGTGTATCGTATGGCTGTGCACAGTCTAAATTTTTTTCAAAGCATTTGGTTAAAAAAATATTCGAGTTATTTGCAATTGTTTGAAATAAATGAAAGATCATAGTCTTAAACGCGGTGGAAGAAAGGACGATTAGCGAATATGCCATTTTGGGAAAATGTTTACCCATAGCAGATTAACATTACCTAGGATTGATGTTTTGTAGTTTTACGTTATCGACTTCCATAAACACGTAGAATTCAATTGACACTTTAAGCGTTTATTTATCTACCATAGGTCGATGTTTTAAAAGAGAATACATTTCAAACAATGACAGAAACGTAGTTCCAAACATTGCGTCAATTGGAAAAAATCATTTCGGAGTCTCTTAAAATAGCTAAAAACAACTTTTTCAACCTGTTATATCTGAAAAAAAAAAAAAATACCGCGAGATTCGGGTGAAGCTACTCTAGACACATGCAATGGACTAAGACTAAAAATTTCCCCCTCATAAAAGATTGGGTCACCAATGAGAGCGTCAGTCAGACGAGTGATCTACGATACCACTGCACGCCGGTTCAATGTCTTACGTTAGAGGTGATACCGCAGCAGATGAGCCGTTCAACATCGCCCCTGGCGCCGTACCTTTCACAGAAACACACGGCCAGTAGTGCTGCATACAACAAGCAGGGCATGTCGTGTAGAAGAGCCGTGACTCGCCTGCATTGTCCTGTGAGATAGACGGCAGGCCACAATGCACGCGACTTCCTGCGCGCGTGCACGTGCCTGGAACGAAATGCCACGTGGCCACGTCAACACGCCCTAACCACGGACACTGTAGGTGGGGGAGGGGGTGAACAGTTCTCGAGGGCCTCACATGTGTTGCCGCAAGAACAGTAAAGGTCGGTTCACAACTAAAAAATATAAGCACAGAATACGTTACGTAACAGTAGAAACTGTGCACGACTAGACGCCTTGTGCAAAATTAGTCCATAATTGGATTCTTACTGTTATGTTTAGCCAATAGCATTTTTTTTCTCGAAGAATTTGAAATATTCCTTGCTGGATAAAGGTTAAGGGCGTTGGGCCCGTAAAACTTAATTTTTTAATATTTGTGCCAAACTCTGTTCACCTTTTGCACACCAGATAACACGTCATTTCCCCAAATAAAAAAAAAATAGGCCTCATAGTTTTTGCATAATCACTCATCAAAGTCAGAAAATGGCCATTACGGTGTAGCAAAATATAAAAAAATAACTAACTAATAAATTCAAAATTTCAGGAACTGAAAGTCATTTTATGACATGTTTGACAAAGTTTAGTTTTGAAAATTTCAGAAGTAGCCAAAATTCAAAGTTATGCAAAAAATGTACTCATCTTCATCAAATTTTGAAAAATACAAAAATGTAACGCTTTGTGTTTACAAAAGTGTCTTGAAGTCGCTCACAGCATTAAGTATCAATATGAATTATTTTGTTTCTGCAAGTTAATTATTTTTTATTATTTTGGCTACACCGCAACTACCCTTTTGTGACTTTGATAGGTGATTATGCTGAAACTATGGGAACTAGTTTAATTTTATTTGGAGAAATGACATGTTATCTGACGTGTAAAAGTTGAATTGTGTTTGGCACTAATATACCATTTTGAATTTTTACGGGTTCAACGTCCTTAACAGAAGGCCACTGATACATGTTTCAAGTGGAATTGTATTTGGAGATAAAAAGGAAATACAGAAACAATGTTCCTATAAACTGCACAGCGTAAAACACTATTTACAGTATGTAAACATAGCTTTTAACATTAGAAATCCTTATTCCAACTTTGTTTTGTACTCGTGTATTTTTGGAGGTTAAACCAACATGGCGGACATTCATAAAAACCTTTGCTGTGATTGGTTGCTGTCCTATGCGTACGCACAAGAAATGAAATATTACCATTTCCTATGCCAGCATCTTTACACACACGAACACTTTTTTGGTGTCATGAATCGGTAGGCAAGAATACATACAGGTTGGTTCTTGTGCGAACGACCTATGTTCTATGCTGACTGTTATATAATTTGTGAACCCACCTTAACTATAGGGGTGAATGCGAGAAAGAGAGAGATTTAGGTCAGCGCTTAACTTCGAGGTCTTCAGTGCTGGTGAAGGGATTTCTCGTGGTTCTCCCGTTTCTCCCGTCCCTTTATTCCGGCGATGTTCCATACCCACCTCGTGTCACCCCTCACAAGAACTAAAGACCTCGATGTTAAGGGTGTTTAAGTGGTGAAAATCATAATGTTACATTTGTATGAAATAGTGTTGGTTTTGTGGCTTTACTTGGGAGTACACTTTACTATTACGAAAAATATTTAACTCAACCAATTTTCCCATAATGGCATTTCAAAGTCAAAATTTGTACGCGTTCAGTTCTTATAAGTTGCAAAAACCAATGAACAAACATAAATTAAAAAATCAACACTGGAACTACATATCTACACCCATGTGCCTAAGCCGGGGTGAGTTTAGACACGTGGGGTGAGTTTGGGACACTTTTGTACTATTTTTACTTTCCATAATTGTCTCATGTAAGTAGGCCTACACGTTAATTAATTATCATGTGGATATAAATTATTCTGAATTTATCTTAGGCAAAATTTATTTATTCAGAGCTATCATATATGCGAAAAATATTTTTTGTAACTTCCCAGAGTCACCTCACGTGTCCCACTTACGATAAACGTACAATCACGTTTAGACTGATCGGGATTTGAACCTGCACCCATAACTTGATGGTCATAAAGGCAAGCAAGATACTCGTGGAGCGCAAGATGGGAGTTACTCTGTGCTACGTTGCCACATTGTGCATTTCAATGTCATCGTACAAAATTTTACCACAAACATTTTCGGCTCAAATTAGCCCAGGATTTGCGCAGCGTGTATATTATACGGCCGTTTCGTAACATCCCGAATAGGTTACTCTAAAATGTCGCGCCACTTCCTTGCGAGTTCTTGATATCGGTAAGTTACAGTACGATATTTGGCAACACCGCGAACCGCAGACGCGGTACGGTTGCGTCACGTGCAGCCGCGACGCGATGGCGACATGACGAATCAATTAATCCTGTTCCCCGCTCCAACCAGACATCGCGGTCGCAGTGTTGACAACACAGGACGTCGCCACAGCGCACGTATACATCAGTGCCGGCAACATTTCACTGCAGGTGTGGCACCAGAACAATATTAACAACAGTTAAAATGTTCTGTCGCATCCAATGCTGACAATAATTACGAACCCAAACAGAACATCTCGTGCCGAACAAGTCGAATTCTGAGTTCAACATTACGCAGAAATATTCCGTACCTAAGTACTACAGTACATTGATTACGTATCTTTTTCGTAGAACATACAGCAAACGTAACGAGAAATAAAAAAACTGGTTGATTTCCACAATTTCGTTGTAGTGATACTGCTCAACTCTCTAGGGAAGGGCGGCGTTAGTAGGCCGTAATATGTACAGACATAAAATGACGTAGCGGGCTAACTTTGCCGCTTATTGGCTGCCCAATGCTGTTGATACCAGCCCCGTGTCTGTTTGCCTCTTGCATGTTACGACAGGTTTCCTATTGGCCCGGCCGCTGGCTGGCAGGGCAGCTGCCTTACGTTGATTGGCAGTAAGCGTTTCCGCCAATGTTGCTGGCCAACGAAGCCTGTTGGCGTGTGAGACTGAGTTCGCCATCCTAAAGTCTATTTCATTTCTGTATTCCTAAATATTCTGTGGTTGCGCCCTGTGCGCAAAGAGGCGGTGAGGCAAGTTGTGAAATAAGATGCATGTGTCAAAAGCCAAAATATTTAACTACACTCGCAGAGGTGTATTTTCCGGCTTTGCATTCAGTACTGGGCGCCAAAGCCTTAACATTATTTTTTTTGTCATTTTATCTAGTTTTTCTCTCTCAAATGACATACGATAGGGCTTAAGTAAAATGTGGCATACACAGATAATATTTTTTTTTTTACCTTTCCTGAAATGCCACTATGTAGCCTGCCCAGAATAGTCATTACGGACATATGCGTGTACGCCCAAACATTGACTTAACAGAAAACATATTGCTAGATACTCATTTTAAGTCAAAATATATTGACTAACATTCGTCATAGAGCCATGGTGGTGTAACTGCTCGGGGATGCTAAGACTTATAATAACCCCGCCAATTACAAATAAACAGCTCTCTTAGCTTAATTTATACCATGATCCCATAAATGTGAATTAAAATAAATATAAAGGTAAGATAACTAACTGTAACGACAAACTTCCTGAGGTGATTCTTTGTTCAAAGTGAAAAAGGAAATATTAGGAACACTGTCGATATCAACAGAATGATAAGGGAGATACGATCCCTTGAAAATTGAGGTTTTAAAACTGTATTTTACCCATATCGCATGTACAGCAAAGCAGCCACACATTGCAAAACAAATGAAACAATTTACTAGTAAAACACACACACATGTAATGTAATGTAGAATACTATACATGTTGTCAGCAAGGAAGTTGTGTACAATAAGAGGGTGACTTCCCATGTTGTTTTCATTAACGTATTTAATCAATTTTTTATATTCTTGTGCCCTCGAACAGCTGCGAGGTTCTGACCGAGGAACAATAGTGAGGCGTCAAAAAGTGAACACTTGAAAAGGTATTCATACGAAACACTAGTGAGGCCTTGATAAGGTAACACCAGTAATGCATTGATAAGGATCACTAGTGATTCACTGATAACACTGGCGAGATATCATATACAACACTAGTGAGGCACTGATAGAGAACACTAGTGAGGCACTGATAGAGAACACTAGTGAGGCATTGATAAGAATACTAGTGAGGCAATGATAGGTAATAGTGAGGCATTGATTGGGAATAGTGAGGCACAAATAAGAGAATACTCAGGCCTTGATACGTAAACACGAGCCTGATCGCCCACGGCGTTTCCCAGATGCCTCAAGAGATCACCTCCTGCAACGTATCTCACCACAAAAATTCAACCTGGAATCTGCAACCTGCTATAAACATAATATTTATTTCATTTGTCATGCCCTCAGGTGTCTCGTGTTACACTACCCATGCCTTATCATCAATATTGATCACGTTATAACATTATCAGGGATGTGACTCGAGTCCCTGCACACGACGTGCGAAGCATGCGAAACTGCATGCACAATGTCGCAGGGCGGCACGGTGCAACGCCACCACCACTAGCTGTTTCCAGGAAAGTGGTTGGAGGATAAGCAAGTGACGTTTCCGGCGGTTGACATTCCGTGCAGCGCGACCGCATCGACGGCGGACTGTTCGTCGAGGGGCGAGACAATGCAGTCGCACGACTTCCTTATCCAGAGTCGACCAATCAGATGGGCGCGCAGTCCTGCAGTACGTCCTAAATGTGTACCAGGAATATCTTATATCGTATCCGTATACACAGAGGTTATTAGTAATAACTAGGGTCATGAACTTTTCGCGGAAAAGAATTTTGCTCCACTTTGTTTCAGAGGCTTACGTGCACATCTGTATCTATGCTTCATGGTTATTGGAAGTGTGTGTGTGTGTGTGTGCGTGTGTGAAGTGACGACTCTCATTTAAGGATGCGGCTCACCTCAGTTTTCAAAGAATTTTTTTATTTTTACATTCGTACCTAATATTTTTTTTTTTTTCTTATTTTATACATACATTGTGATTAAATCTTCCTCTCAGGAAATTTTTGTATCTCTCATAGTTTTTGCGTAAGGAGTCGTAAACGTCAAAATTTGTACTTTACAGTTTTAAGCACGCCACTAAAACCAACTGACATACCAAACCGAAAAATTTAACAGTGTATAACAATGTTGTAGGCTATGACTTGACATCTATGAAAACCAAAATTAAATACTTTTGTATTTAATAAAAAATGCTGAATTTTGAAATTAAAATATAAAAAATATCAACAATTACATATAAATACAAAAAATATATATTTTTGGTTTTTTATATATGTCAAATCATAGCCTACAACATTGTTATACAGTGTGAATTTTGTCGGTTTGGTATGTCAGTCGGTTTTAGTGGCGCACTTAAAACCGTAAAGTGTAAATTTTGATGTTTACGAATCAAACGCAAAAACTATGAGAGATACAAAAGTTTCTTAAGAGGAAGATTTAATCACAATTTATGTCTAACATAAGAAAAAAAATATCTGGTACAAATATAAGAATAAATAAAGACGTTGAAAACTGTGGTGAAGCGCGCCCTTAACTGCGCCAATCACAGTAAGGTTACAGCAACACCACACGGCTTTGATTTGCGGGTTAAACCTCGAGACTCGTGAGAGTTAGAACACCCAATCACTGACCATGAAGCAAAAATGCAGATGGGCACATGAGGCACAGAAACAAACCGGGGCAAAATTATTTTCGCGAAAAGTTCATGACCCTAGTAATAACACAATGCAATACAATTTCACAAGCATGATATGTTCCACATACAAGCTAGACAGTACTATAGTCTGACTTAACTCTTGCACGCATGCTCCACTCCCGACCGTGTTGGCAAGTTTCGTTTTAGGGTCAGTTAGATTCATTATGGACACATAGGTAATTTATAACACGCTTCATTTTTTAACACTTCATACCTTACACTGAGTGTGTGGACTTTAATCTGCACCGTATTTGTGTATGCATACATTATATCTTCTTTCTTATATTTCTTATGTGGTTGTCCGTGTTTTATTTGGTCCGAATCAATTTATGGCATTTTATGTTGTGTATGTATCCTGTTGAAAACACATTACCTGCAAATGTATGTTTTTCCATACCTTTAGTTTTATCTGTGTTGTAATACAGTAAGTCCAAAAATTTACAACCGTAAAGTCCTCCCATTGCAGAACTCTTTCAAAGGGTAAGTATTATAAGAAATTTTCACCTGTCACAAGAGTTGCTCTTTACTGTGTAGTATCAGTTTTACCTTCAGTAAATTCAACTCTTAACTTTTGCCGTGCAATAACCTGTACTTTAAAATTGAAATCGATAATTCAGCTTAATATACAGGCGTTGATAAAACATGAACACATGAACATATTAAGTATACACTATAACACAACGTACATTATAGCTTTACGTTACAAATTTGCTTTGATGGTTTATCTCTCAATCGAAAAATAAATAAACTTTAATCATTAATTGGAGGAGGGACACAGTTCTCCAGCCCTTTGATAATGCTGTACAAATTGCCTCTTTTCCCCTCTGATTCTAAGATCAGGCACTCCACTCTTGCGGTGATTGACTGCTGCGTGCGCTAAGTAATACAGTAGCGTGCAAACACCTGCGTACTTAACAACTCACCAAACACTACTGCTTAGGGTTACCCTTAACACAAAGGTGATAAAGTACACACGCTACAATGTGAACAAAAAGTCACGCAATCCATTGAGGTAATACATAATTGAAGGGCACGGGGAGAGAGAATGGTAATCCACTATGTATCACAACTTAGTTATGCACATTTAATGATAATGTACAATTTTACAAATAAATTTATTTAAAATCACCATTACTTATAAGTTTCTAAAAATACGCATTTAAAAAATCAACTGCACAATAATTAAAATATTTTTGTGACTATTTTATTCGTGTAATACGCTACGAGAGCATGGCCTGCAATATTATAATTAGTGCACTGTGCTTACTCTCTTATATCGGAATGTATAGTATGAGATACCATTGTGTTCCTGCATAAAACTGAAATATTTCAAAATTGTGGGTCTTTCCTCACACTCTTCAATTAGGTGCCCAGACATATAGCGGGAAAAGTAGACTGTTTGCTAGGCTTCGGTATTACAAGTCCATGTCTGATGTACTTCCATAGTCATTGGTGTGTAGTCGCCTGACTGGGCCAATGATAACTTTCATGATTCGTCTATAAACTACTCGACAACCATCCTCTAAACACACAATGCGTAGGCAGCTACACTGTTCTGCCAAATATGATCGCACGAACGATTGTTTTGCAATTTTCCACTATCGCTATACATGATATACAGGATGTCCATAAACAAACGTCTAATAACAACACCATGCAAATCCTGGGCTAAACTAGAGACGAAAATGTCAGCGGCAAAATGTTGTACAACGACACGTTACGTGCACGATGTGGCAACGCTGCCTGGAGACCGTACTCTTTTGCGCTCCACGTGCAGGTATTATTTCATGTAGACCTATCTTACGTCGAGAAAACATAGAATCACGCTTGTACTGCTCGGGATTTGAACCTGCGCCCATAATATACAGGTCAGAACAGTGGTAGTTAATACATCCAGGGAGCGCAAGAATAGACTATCTACAGTGCTACGGTGCCACATTGCTCAGGTAAAATGCCATCGTACAATATTTTGCCAGCAACATTTTCTTCTACAATCTAGCTTAGAATTCGCGTGGTGAGATTATTATTCGGTTGTTTCTGGACAACCTGTATAATTGCCAGGGGATCAGCCAATGAGTATACAAAGGAAACCAGACTCAGCACAAGGGTTGCGTGACTTTTTGATCATTCTCAGAGATGATGGTTTATCGCGGGAAAACTTGACTGTTTGCTGGGTTTCAACACACGTTCAGCTTACCAGAAGATTACTGGCTTTAGATTGTACGTGGAGCTGTTATTCTATTTGACTGAACCAATAAGAATGTCGCTATTGTAATATTTTATGCCTGTTATTGGTCTGCAGACAGCTACGGAATGTCAGACCTTTATCACCCAATCATTAGGGACAAGAAAATTTCGCGAATTCAATGACCTGCATGTTAGGATCAACTAACCTATGCATACTCAAGCCCCAACCATTTGTCAACTAGCTGCTACTCAGTGGAACATCAGACAATGAACGAATATACAGAGCTTGAGTATGCACGTACAACGGATTATAGCCTGCAGGCCACTGAATTCGCGAAATTTCCCTGTCCCTACCAATCATACACGTTGCAAGAAACTACATGGACGTGTGTGACATTTTTCGTGATATACCATCACCTCTAATGATTCTGTAGAAGATAAGACATGAGTAGACACATACAAATGTTGCGTTATTTTCTGACAACAGACTAGACTGCAAGCTGTTGTTTACTTGCTCGACGTCATCCACTGACCTGTACTGTCGTGGATTTTAGGGAGAGACACTTTGAGCCAATAATTAAAAGCTCCTCGGTAGAATGGCCAGTCGCATAAAAAGCAGTCAAATACGTTTATTACATCACATATACAGGTTGTTCAAAAATTCACTGCCCAAATTGATAGGGAAGTTGAAGGAGACAAATACAAATGAATTACGCCAAATAACCATGTGTCGGAAACAAATACTTTACGAGTAATGGATATTCAGGGGTATCGGGTATGATTCAGAAGACGACGGCGGTAATTGTTCACGGCACTTTATTTATTAAGAAATGTCACAATAAACATTCAAAATGAGCAGCATTAACCACCGCGCAGAGCCGGTATCAGGGTGTCTCGTGTTCGCTGGAATACAGTACGTGTGGTTTGTACATCTTCCAGCTAACACAGGACTACTTGCTACGTCGATACCGGCTCTGCGCTCAGGTTAATGGTGCTCATTTTTAACATTTATTGTGACATTGATCAAAAAAATTAAGTACTGTTAAACATTGGTGTCTTCTCAATCACACCCGATATCCCTGAACTATTTGTTTCCGACACATGGTTATCCGGCGAAATATTCTTGTATTTGTCTCCTTAACCTTCCCTATTACTTTGGCCATTGAATTTTTGAACTACCTGTATACACGTGAGCAATTAAATCACAGAACGTGCAAGAGTATGTACAGATCAGTGCGAGTCTAGTTTGTTGCCAAATGATAACGTAAATTTTACACGTGTGTAGAAATGAGTGAAGCATATGACTCACGTCTCCAGGTACTGGAACACTCGATACACAGGTCGGCGGTACATGAATAAAGAGCCTTCTTGTACTCGCTCAACCATCATAGTAGCAGCGTGGGCGGAGTCAGGCTGCGCTCACAGCCCTGCCGACCAGCATCACTTCCACTGCCAGGATGCGTCACAGCTTGATGAACATCATTGTGGTCGACCATCAAGTCACTCACCTCCTACCTTACTCTGTTCAATGTTATTTTACCACTAAGTCATTCTCCACACCATACGATTCCAAACACCGGCAAACTCCTCCAAAAATATAAACTTCCAAGGTAGGTTGTACCCAGAAAACCTGCATTACAAGAAATAAAATTTAACACCCACGTTTAAGAAATTTCAACGTTTGCCATCAATCTGCCAAAACTAAAATCTATTTGAACCGTCTTTTTTTATTGCAGTCAATTTAAAGTCCTGCCTATTCGAACCCTGGTCTAGCCAATAAAAATAAAACGCATAATGTATTAGATATCCCAAAACAATTGTCGGCTGCTCTGATTTCTACAGAAAGAACGTCGGAAACCTACAACCATTAGTTCGACGGATGTTTCATTAAATTAAATCACTTTGTACACAAAATAATTTATTAAGAAACGTCTCAGGCACATAGTATTGCTGTATAAGTAAAAAAAAAAAAAAAACTTTGCAAATCAATGCTCAAATATATATGCGCGGAATATCTATTCTCAAGTGTGTGATATATTTGGTCCACCAGCATTCTCACGGGTCATGTATCACCTTGCCTATTGATCGGAATAATTAGGCGCATATCATAGGAACAACACTTAGGCTATAGATATTGCAACTGAAAACTACAAATTATTAACACACAAAAATTATTCTTCATTACATATCTCTACAAAAATAATTCTGCAGTATTGATATTTAAAGATAAGCTGCGTTTTCAACAAGTTTATATTAAAAACATTTCAATTAAATTATACACACAACATAAATGTACTTTTGTTCTGTTCCTCCAAACATCGCCAAGTGATTTGTTCATGTTCCCTATCTGTTAAGCAGCGTAGCGACTGTATCTACATTAACACATAGTTAACAACATTGAAACCTTCCATGTTCTTTCCCTCATGCCTATAGATATAAATCAAAGTAACACGCTCAAAGAACGAATGAAGAAAATGACCACGATGTTTCCTAATGGCATAGTTTCTTTAAGCTATAGAAATGTAGTAAATAGGCACCTGTGTTACCTCCTTCAGCCTACGACCCCTTTCCTACTTCAAATGAACATTTGAAACAGGTACGGATCCATATAGGAAAAGGAGAAGAAGGGCACAAAAAACTTGAAAATTCCTTACCGTACAGCGCCTTAGGCCATCTAGGATTTGGTATACTAACTTGGACTCAAAAAACCATCTCCCGAAACGAAAATTACAATTTATGTTAACTAATTTTAATTTAAAATTTGTTCAGGAAAATCTAAGAAATAAAATGCCTTGCCTGAAGTAAAAAAAAAGAAGCTTCAACATCTACCGGTGAAGGAGGTAGGGACACAGGGATCATTAACAAACTCCCAAAACCGAAACTTCATTTGCTAACTACAGATTATATCTTTATTTATATCATTGAAGTATTAAAATTTTTGCCAGCTGTACAGTCAATCTTAAGGTTTAAAAACTGTTCAAAATAGTACAATTTCGAAAGTTAAAATCAGAATTTTCCAGGAGAGTGCCTCCGGACTTCCCACTTCTAGATTGGAGTACAAGCACACAACGTATATTGTATGCGCACGAACCCCCCTCCCCCCTTAAAAAAATCTACAACCACTCTGATTTCAAAGGCAACAAGTTGTCTTCAGGCACAACATTTTCGAGAGGAGCGTAAAAATGGTACATAAAGTAACGATTTTACTTCGTTAACTATCAGCGTTATTCTGATGGGATTATAAAATACGCACAACGTTAAAGATATTTGTAGGCTTTCGCGGCCATTGTTGATATCTTGGCTTTCGAGGTTAAGCCGTGTTGTAATGGTAGAGAGTACCGAAGGTTAACAGGGCGTGGTACATAATTCAACGCTAAAAGCATTAATCTATAACTGTACGTTTCTCGGAGCCAATTTGCGAAGATTAAACAATAGCAATCCTGGGCATTAGTTTAGTCAACGTTTTAAACAAAATTGTTTCCAGTGTTTTGTTAGGAACTTCTGAGGCACAACCTCTGACACCGGAACATCGTGCATTTAATTGCGCTGCAAGAGATCACGCGTAACTAATTAGTAATTCTGGATAAATACTTTCTCATAAATTTGGCAAATACCATTAGCTACGATCGTCATTGAGTATTATATCCGTATTGGCTTCGAAAAAAGTGTAGAAATCAATTGATGTTTTCAGCGTTTATTTACCTATCACGCACTCTTAACCTCGCACTGCAACACACGTCTGTTTCAATAACTATAGAGGCCTAAGTATTTTATTGAGAAACCCACTATATCCTTCCCTAGCACGAAGAAAAATTATAAATGCGAAACTGTAGGTTTGAAAAATCTAGGCCACATAAATGTTTCAATATGGAATCGAAGTAAAAATTTATTACTTCGCAATATCAAGCTTAAAGGTCTTAACTCTGTTAATGTATAAGTATTATGCGTTAAATTCCTGGAAAAATACAACCACATGAGAAATGTTGCCAATTTTTCGTTTTCATTTTTTAAATTACAATTTAAAATTTTGTATTTCAGGAAAAATATGTACAATGAAATATTATTCTAAATATACGCAAAATTACTTGTCTTCTAATATGGGTCCACTGAGAATTTAATATATTGTAGTTAATACTCCAATTAAACTCAGCGACCGTAAATTTGGTGGCCAGAGCCCTCAGCAACACGACAGACCATGATCCAAAGTTCCTGGGGTAAAAAGCACACGCATAAGCCACGCCGATCGACGCAGCAGACGCACACGAGGGTATGTGGACGCTTCCGGCTGTGGGGACCTCCGCGGCGCGGCCTGCGTGTGGCCTTGGAGCTGTTAAATTAAGTCTTCATCACAAAGATGACCCCAACGTCCCGTCGTGTGTGACGAGAGGGCGGACGCCCTCCCCTCTGTTCTAATTAGCAGTAATTAGGTTGGAGTAATGACAGGCTGCCCGCTGAGTCGCCGGAGCTTGTGCGCCCACGCAGTCGGCGAGGACTGGGCCCCTGATGGTGGCCATTAACAAATTTACACCCCCAACGACTTAGCACATACGCTGCTAAAATAACTCTTTAAAAATACCAGCTGGTGCTGTCTAACTGGAAGTTTATTATAGCCTGTACTGAATAAATCTGCCTGGTTTTGATATTTCTCTTCTGGAAAGTGTGTCTGCAAACATGACCGCGTTTTTTCCAGAAAATCAGGATCATTTAAGGACGAGTGTTAGACAATTTGTATTTTCAGTTTTTCAGCCAGAACATTTTTTCAAATTGTATTATCAATATTTTCTCTTCGACAAAGCACAGGATATACTCTTAGTAAACTGCTTGGCATGAATAATAATGGAATATTTCACTAATTTGTCATGCAGAATCATTGCAAGAAAATTCTTTAAATTTAACCTATAATTCTCTTGCAAAAATTCTGCATGACAAATTAATGACAGATTCCATTATGTCAAGCAGTTTACCAATAATATATCACATGATTAGTCGAAGAGAAAATTTGATAATCCAATTTTAATAAATGTTATGGCTCAAAAACTGAAAATACAATAAAATAGTCAAACACTGACCCTTAAAGGTCAACATAATGGCACCTTTCTCAGAAATGAAATGTCAGAATCAGGCAAACTTATAATGTATAGACTATAAGAGAAGATGTCGCCTAACTGCATAAACACTAATATAGTGTGACACTATATTAAGCCATTCTTCTTAATTATTAATAAGAATTAAAAAAGTTCAAAACGAACAATATGTGTGGCTTAAAAAAATAAATAAATAAAAATAAAAAAAAAACTTAGTTGCATCTGTACAAGATGTGTCAGTGTCATTTACTTGCTAATATTTTTACTGTTTCATAATGTGCTGCAGGCGAATGCTGAGACGTTTAGTTAAAGGGCATGGTCGATTCATCTCCCAAATAATTCCTTCGGGTAAAGTTGTACGCCACCGTCTCTTATTGATCTCGCTATCGTCGATATATAAAATCCACTTTACATAACGTGCATGCAATTTGTAACAACAAATAACGTGGCGTGTGTGGGGCTGAGATGAAAATACGGAGACCTGCACGTTGGTGCGTGGCTTGTTTCACTCACTACTGACCAAAACAGACGAGCGTCTAAAACAGCCTCAAATGTAAACCTAAAAGTATATGCAGGGCGCAGTGATATTTGCGAACCACCGCTGCATGCTGCACACGACCTATTGATCCAGTCGCCTGGACAGCAACGCCGATATAACGCGTCGTCGCCGCCGCCGCGCCGGTACAAATATCATCCCGCATGGCGCGAGCCACCGTTACGATAATTTACACGCATGTACCGTATGTGTGCGCGGTACTACCTCGCAGCTGGTTCGCATAACTCAAGGGTGCCCAGTGAGTCGCGGTGGCAGAATAAATAGACCACTCGCCTCACACCAAGGCAATCCGGGTTCGATTACCATCAGGGTCGGTCTCCGGATTTACACACGTGGGAATCGTGCCGGACAATACCGTTGGTCGGTGGGTTTTCCCTGGGATCTCCCGTTTCCCCCACCCTTTTATTCCGTCGCTGATCCTCACTCGCCTCGTGTCACCCTTCACCAGAGCTAAACACCTCGATGTTGAGCGCTGACCGAAATTTCTCACTCGCTCAGGGGTGCTCACAAAGAGGAGTAACCACGCAGAATGCGTCATTAAAATTTTCAGGGAGAGGGGGAGGAGGTTGCTTTAAAAATGAGAAAAAATTAATATTTTCCCATGGATATAAATAACTACGGATGATTAATTTACACAAACGAGCTCAATTTTATTTTTGTCTTTGATTATTTGAAGGATTAAAATAGTGACATGCACCATAGTAGACAGTGCTTAAACATAACCTAGTATGACCAAAATCATAATTGTAACATCAGTTTTTAATTACAACAGAATAAAAAGGTGACACTTCATAGCACTGAGCACAATTTTATTACAGGGTGGGATTTGTAGTTGTGATTTAAGAAAACTGCAACAAAAAAAATGTGGGTTGAATCATAAGGTTTGGAGGGGGGGTGGATCATAGTGTTTGGGGAGGGTGGACACCCCTGCCTAACTTCACTAAGCGTTGACAGTTCTAAGGGCACCTAATTTTAAAGTATAGTGATGAGATGTCTTATTTTTTGTTGTAAAATGAACTTTAGCTGTCCATACCACCATATGTACTGTAATTTTTGTCGAAATAACTGTTTGAATTTACTAAGTTATACGAAACCGAGTACATACAAGACAACAGTCCAATCAGGATGATTTGCACCTATCTATGGCTTTCCCGACAAACTTAACTACTATCAATTATATTTTATTCTGGTCTCAGAAGTTAACATTTTTGAGAACAATAGTGTGTATGAACTTTGTTTTTCAATTCACATGGTCATGTCTATGTTGGCAAGCTGCGGAAATATAGGAATCGTTATAAAATACTAAGGACTTAAAAGAAAAAAAAAGGTCACTTTAATGTCAACAGACTGTTGGAAATCATTTCCGAAATAATCTGGACGATGGTAGGGCTTTTTATTTTGCATGAAACTCATTTGATACGCTTATAACAACCTGGCTATATATAGAAGTGGGCCGAAATAATTTCACGCAGCGGTGTATTTCACTGCGATGTCGTCATGCATACTATTTTAACAAGCGTTTCTCTGAAAGAGTCAGCAAACTTTTGCGCTTGCAAAATCGTGCTTTTAAATTAGGTTAGAGAAAGCAGGCATTCATAGGTACTTACACAAAATTCCAAGAAAATGTTCCCAAATGAAAACACGGTACACACGCACACAATTTTTTTTTCTTTTCGAAACAATAATGCACTGCATAGTAAATTACATTTTGAAAATTTTTCCGATTACATTAAAAAAAAGGCAGAAGTAGTCATACGATTTTACCGTTTATAATAACGCGTACTTCATCCGTAAGTTTTCCGAGAAATACGCGCACTCACAATATTACGAGCATAGTAGATTATACAGCTCTGGTGTTGATTTACAGAAACTTTACCGGCATTTGTGCTAAGAAAGCACTCCAATTATAAATATGATACACAAAATTATAGCCATAAGGAAAACACTCAACTCAAGCAGCTAATTGTTGTCTATGTAAACTGTTTAGCTCAGAAAATACGTTTACCTTACTTAGCAAAAATATAAAAAAATGTTATAACTACAGAGCTTAGTTGTGCGTTTAAATTGGACGCATTGTTCATGAACTGTTAATGATACACAAACACTGTACAGCCATGATCACTTTATTTTTTAAAGACCTTGTTACGGAGTTTTGCAGTGATATCGGAAATATTTTTTTTATTGCTACCTAATACTCATACCAAAATTTCGCTGCACAGTTTTGACACTTATATGTTATAATTTGTAGCTGAATTTTTTTTTTGTAGAATTATATGGAACGGTTTTTTAGATTTCATTACCCAAAGTACCACGTTTTTCGTCGTGAAAATAAGCAAAAATTAAGGAAATTATTTTTTGCTGGCGAATGGTACATTATTTCAAAAAACGCGTCCACAGTATTGTGCATCGTGTGATTGCACATTGAACTCAAATTTTTTTCAAAACTTTTGGTTAAAAAATATTTGAGTTATTGGCACCAGTCTGAAAAAAAACCGGGAACAAGCCCTTAAAATAAATGTTCAATCAAACTCATCTAATCGCTCAAAAGGTAAACGTGTAAAAATATATTTCTACATGCTGCAAGGTAAAGTTAGCTTTTTAAAGGCACTGCTTACTTTTTCCTTTTAGTAAATGTCTACTTTATGCACATCTTCTTGATTTAAACATTGCCAAATGACTAAAAAAAAAAAAATACTGTAAACAATCCACTGTTCCCAAAATTTCAAGTCTGAATCCTTAATAACGTACGGCACAGATGAAGCTTTTACACGTGTCTGATGTGAGGTAGCAATAACATCGGCACTGAAATGTGCACCAACCCCCACATCGCTGCTAAGCGCTGGTCAATACTTCGGCGTACATTCTTTCCGTCCTACACTCACCTGAAAGTCGCTGTTTCGAAGGAGTGAGTGATTTTGGTCAGCGCTGGTGAGGGGTGACATGAGGTGAGTATGGAGCAGCGCTGAAATGAAAGGGCGGGGGGGGGGAAGGGAGATCCCCGAGAAAACGCGCCGACCAGCGGCATCGTCCGGCACGATTCCCACATGCGAAAATCTGTGGACCTACCCCGCCGGGAGTCGAACCTCAATCGCCTTGGTGGGAGGCGAATGGTCTGACCACTCGGCCACCGCGGCCCCCTTTCTGTTGGGAAGGATTCTAAATAATATTGTAACGTTCATGTACATACTACCGCTGAAATTTTTATTAACCTTGGTGCGGCCCACAAACCAAGTGCCCACTCGCCACTCCGGCGTATACTCCGTCCACTCTAAGGTTGCAGCAGGAATAAAGTTTGCTAGCGAAATTAATCAAAGGAACTTAATTATATCTTGGTTCTTCACATTGTGATAGTGCCATAACGCAGTTACCTTGTAATTTTTGACATTTCAAATGAAATTTATGCTGTGTAAAAAATTTTACTGTCATTCACTTGAATGAATTAGCTGCAACCTTAGAATGGATAGAGTATAGTAAAGCATACTTCACACTTCTGTGTGAAATCAAACATTTGAAGATTAATTACCCTTACAGAACGACAGTCAAGACAGTTTCTGCAAAAGACATTTCTTTTTCTAATTTTTCCGTCATTTCATTATGTTAGATCACAAATAGCAAGCTTTTTCGGCCTCACACTTTCTGTTCAAAAAATAAGGGTGGTGCCACCCGCATTCAAAGAGACTGAGGTGTGTTAAATGTACACGTCCATGAAGTTATTATTGGCTTCGGTTACTCGGTGAGCAAAAATATGTTTCTGTCAAGCAAGCGGTTTCCTGAACATCACAATAATTTGTAATATTTTCTCCAACTTTGGAAGCTTCTACAGCTCTTCCTATTTGACTCGGACCATGGGTTCTTGTATAGAACTTTCTATTTTCACCTCAGGAATAGCCTATTACAGTTTGCCGACATGTTATGTATACACGTTGTACATATTATGTAAAGGAAGTTCTGTTGTTCCGCAAAAGAATGAAGTAGCAATTGCAGCTATGTATAGTCTAACAAACTTAAAGCACAGGAAGGAAGCCCTTTAAAAAGTTCTCTATACATTGGTCGTTCACGATAGTACTTTTGAAGACTGTTTTGTCGTTAAAAAATAATTTAAAAAAATATTTGTTACCTCATATGTTAATTTTTGAGTATGGTGAAATCTATACACTGTACACTCGCATTGGTGTCAGGGTGACACAGGAAAAAAAAGAGAGGCACCATTGGGGCCATTCCCCTTCCAAGACTGCTAAAATAACGCCAAGTAAAATATTACAATTATTACTTCACACTTTCCTAAAGCTTTGTAAAAGATAACACAACATTAACCACACAATCATGGTTACACGATCTTGTGGTGCAGTAATACCGAATGGTGATATGTGAAACACGAATAAACTATATACTAAATTTATGGTTTCCGTGATATTAAACAAAACTTTCTACATTCCAAAATGTTTTCGCAAATTTAGTGTGTTACTCACTAAAATTAATATTTGTGTTTGAAGAGCCAACACATATTATAAAGACACAAATTAGCACAATCTTAAAAATGTTCCTAAATACTAATTTTTTTTTGTATATCAGAATAACATTTTTTCACTTTTAAAGCATGATGTATCCTTAAAAGTATTACCATTTCTTAAAGCGGTATATTCAAATCTTTGGTTCGTTAACTCCTTAAATATCACTATTTCGCACCTTAAAATTAAAATTTTTACGGGGAGGCCTCCCGGTACCAACCATTTTTGGCTTGGAGTGTGGGTACAAGCACTTATTAATGCATCCCCCTTCCCTTTCCAAAGACCTACAGCTGGATCCGCCCCTAACTGCTGTGTTTATAATACAGAACTGAACTATGCACCCTGCACCAGGTGTCCAAAATTGCTCGCTGTGCCGCGAACCGCATATACCACGTTCCGAATGCAAATCTAGCGTTTTACCTAAGTCTGATTACCGGTATACGTAAATGCGGTAAAATGAAGTGGAGACATTTTGTTCAGCACTTAACATCACGGTCTTTAGCGCTGGTGAAGGATGACATACCGTGAGTATGGAGCAGCGCCTGAACGCAGGGGCGGGGGAAACGGGAGAAACCCCATCGACAAGAGGCATCGTTCGGCACGATTCCCACATGACAAAATCCGGGAACCGACCCCACCGGGAATCGAACCCGAATCACCTTGCTCTGGCCAATGCGCAGGACCACGACCCATACCACGTTCGGCTTGAAAAGATAACAGGCAATAACTGTGGTTCTAACAAAGATGTTAACTCGACAGCTGCTTGTTGCGAGCGAGTGCAAAGCAAATCCCAGGAGCAGATACAGCCGCCAATTTTAACGCCGACCACTCTCGAAGCTTTCTTCGCGGCCAAGTGCGCCTCGGAAGAACAATCACGACGAAGAAGCGGGCGCGAACAAAAGACGCGGGTTCACTGCACCTAACGTTTCTTTCGCCGTCGCAGATCTCGTGCCGGGATGGTTGTATTCTTTGTAGCGGCTGGCCATTACCCTTGTCCCCGGGGAGACTGGCAGAAAGGTTCTGGTCCCGCCAGGTGACGTGTCTGACAGGCGCCAGAAAAGCCCTCGACGGATTCTCGCCTCCCCAACTCCCTCAAACCAGACGAGCGAAAATCGAAACAGGTATTGTCCGCGCGCCAGCTCAAGAGTCCCTGGAGTGTACGTGTTTTTCGTCATAAGCGTCACGCAGGAGCTCAGGTGTGGGGGGAGACAGGGGGATACTGTTCCTCTCCCAGAACAGAGGGGAGGGACAGTATAGGCAATTGTATCCACCCTAAGTTTTAATATTCAAAAATATTACAAGTTCTGCAAGTTGTATATTCAATATTGAGACTCGAAAACCACTTAAATAGCACCAATTTTCACACTAAAATCCCAATTTTCCCTGAGGGGGGGGGGGTGAGGGTCGGACCTCCCGCTTTAATTAGTTGTTATAGGAAAAAAACTAGGAAATAAAATTTCTGTCAACGATCCTGTCACCCCCCCCTTTTTTTTTTTAAGAATACCTTCCACCGCCACTGACGTCACGTACGCTACAGTACTACAGCAGCGCGCACGTCCTAACTCACAACGCTACTATTCATACCTGAGTTTTAGAATAAACAATGCAAATTATAAACAAACACGTTCGTTGGCTGCCGACCGCCGTGCACTGTGATCTTACACAAGAAATAGATCTTTGTTATCTGTCGTGTACACATCAATGTACCTGTCCATCGCCAAATAAGAAAGTTTTACTAACAACTATATAAAGTTAACACACGTTGCAAACACAATCTACGACGCTATACGTTCGCTACAGCACAAATTGAGCCAATCAGAAGCTAGCGAGATGCAATGATATCACATTATTTGTTTACTTCAAAGTGTGTCACAAGGAGACTATTGCGTTCGACTGTCCACAGTTACTGTTACTTGTGTTCGTTCGCTTTCCTCAAGGTGTTTGTGTTTCTCATTTGTCGTCTACAACTAACTATTTTGTCGTTCGTTTTGTTTTTTTCTGTTTGTCGTAAATATTTTTGTCTGTTGTTTCGCACCTACCAACGAGTTATCTATTTTTCTTGGTTTGTTTTATGTGCCCTTGTGCTCGTTTGTGTCGATTTAGTTTATTGTCCGATTGATTGGTAACTCACGGACTGAATTGCTTGTAGAATTGCGTATGTTTACCTATGTTTGCCAGTTGTTACTTATCTGTGTGTTTTATCTGGTTTTCTGTGACGCATCATCTGCTGCGATAGCGTACGTCCAAAACCCTTATTTGGTTTGTCACTTGCCCCAATTGCAAGAATCGTTTTAAAATAACAACAGAGTTTTAATCATGCATTGACGGGGAATTGTGACATTTCAGGCGAAGGGTGAATTCGAGTCCCTATACCGAACTTACCACCCATTGACGTCCGCGGCAGTTAATTTTTGGGGGGACAAGTATGCCCAGTAGTTGTTATGCCG
>PNEQ01028741.1:0-18618 GCA_003012365.1 Medauroidea extradentata | reverse complement strand
TTGGCGAAGACCGTTGTCCAGTTGACCTAGTATGATTGCATTTGTGAGCTTTTCGGCCCAAATTACTCTTAGAAATATTTTCTTTTTCAGGCGAAATACTGTCTTAGAGGCGCTGAGACATAATCCCACGGTTGTGGCTTCGCACCGCCGGTCTTCCACCCTGAGTGCGTGAACCATAGGCCTGAACATACGGTTCTTCATGAATATAAGTAAAACGACACTGTTCTGCCAGTAAAAATAACCCGTCTCACAACGGTCTAACCCAAGGTCACGTTCCCTGTTGGTGGGTAACAATCCAACGCTTGGCGAATTCTGCTTCGCGATGATCTACGGATTAAAAAGAGACGTGTCTATGAACGCTTGGCCGCCACAAGCCAATAACCCCCCTCCCCCTCGGGCACTTTTATGACACATAGAATTTCATAAAAAAAATTGAATTACGAGTTGTCAGTGTTCGACTCTTGATTTTTTTTTCTAACGCACCTGTAATAAGCCTCCGAAATTATGTATTGAGTACACAACAAAACACTAATATTACGTAAACACTGTAGTGATTCGATATTTTTTTCTCTCTGAGTTGACTGTACGAAAATTTACGGAACGCGTGGAACAAGAGTAACGTTCCCTCTCCCCCCCCCCCTCTTCCCAATGCGACAAAAAAAATACAAGTAGCAATTTAGTTAAGAGCAAAAGCATGTTCGCGCGAAGCTAGCCACCAGTTTTACCGTTTCCCAGAGATAAAGCGACTGGACGTTGGGGTGGCAGCGCTATAGTTCTAAAACTTTGAGCTAGCCGCTTTGCTTCTACAACGTCCTAAGAGAAAAGACATCCTGGGATTGGGGGATGGGTGGGGGGTTAGAGGAGAAATAAAAAGCTGCGGGCTTGGCTAGTAGGGATGGGTGGCTGGCTCTACAAGCAACTTCCGTAACGCTCTGAAAAACCCCGGCTTTACGGCTTCGCCAGGAAAAACGCACGGCACACACTCAGCATCTAGTGCATAGAAGGAAAAAAAGACAAATATTTACCAGCCTGCCTTCCTCAATGTTGGAGCAAATTAACCCCAACAAGTTACAATCGATTAAAAATACTTGAAAATATAAAATTTTTTATTTATTTATGTTAAGGATGTAGATGCGGGGAAAACTATAATTTTATATTTGTATGAAATAGTGTTAGTTTTATAGACGCTACTTTCGAGTACATTTTTCTTGTAGCAAAAAAAGCGTAGCCAGTTTTCCATAACGGTATTTCAAAGTAAAAATGTGCATATTTTTCCTTCATACAAAACTGTAACGCCAATAAACATTACGAAATGCTTTAAGTATGTACAAACGCATTACGAAAAATTTTTGTATTTAAATTTTTTTTTTTAATATTTGCTAATTTTTTTATTTCTTTTAGCAATTTTTTAATGCAAAAATATTTTATAAGAGATTTATATATATGCTTGAAGCC
Source organism: Medauroidea extradentata (assembly GCA_003012365.1). Lineage (NCBI taxonomy): Eukaryota > Metazoa > Arthropoda > Insecta > Phasmatodea > Phasmatidae > Medauroidea > Medauroidea extradentata. The sequence goes on along the minus strand of PNEQ01028741.1, from coordinate 17,163 downwards.
GTAGATCGCGACATGTAGTTTTCATGTGATTTTTTAAAAATTTAATTATGTGTACTGTTTCTCAAGTTTTGTATAAAGATAAATACATTATGTAAAATTTGACTTTGAAATGCAACTATGGGAAAACTGGGTGAGCAATTTTTTTTTTCGTAAGAGGAAAACGTACTCTCAAGTAATGCCTACAAAACTAACGCTATTTTATACGAACATAAAATTATGATTTTTTTCCCACTTGAACACCCTTAAGCAAACGTCCAGCATGGAGGACCGCAATTAAACTGGATAATGAACGTTTAAATCACAGATTTGGTTACACTCGGTATGTACTACAAACATACATTTATTTATTCATGCCTCGCTTCCCGAATGAAATGGCAGACATGCAAAAAAAATCATACTGCTAAAATCAAACCTTGTAAGATGAGCTGTCGAAATATAAAAATTGGTTTTAATTGTTTAAATGGTTCCCGTGAAACAAAAAAAAACTGTAATGTTAATTTGCGGCATCTCTGTTGCGAGTAATGTTCTACAAAAAATGAAAGTGGAGGGAAAAATTCATATGCAGCATATTACATCCTTCCATGGAAAAGAAGCTAAACAGCGACGTAACGTAACTTCCAAGAAAAATATTCATCTTAAAAGTTAAAAACTAATAACATTTTGTGGTTTACGTGGCACATTTAGGACTATGGACATCAATTGAAGTCAACCGGGTGTCATCACAGAAACAATAGTCAAATGGCATGCCACGGGGTGAACATGAATGCATCGTCAATCAGATCAGCTTGCCACATGAGCGCGAATGCTATCGCGGTCTCGCCCGTTATGTAAGCAATGGCCAATGATGCATTTCAAACAAACCGTAAATTACCTCATTTAGGCTGCAAAGGTGTACGAACCACTGGGTCCTGAACCGAGTGGGGGGGGGGGCAGTGAGGAGGGAATAGGTTGCGCACTTCTGCACTTTTGAAGACCTGGTTAATCTTCCTTTCCAGCTAATGTGTATCTTTCCACCATTAACTAACATAACAAGGTGTTACGTAATAAACAAACCATAGGCCTACATATTTCACTGTACTCAAAAGTTTATGTTAAATGTCACAGTAATATATGAAGTGGTATTGGTCAGCATTTAACAGCTAGGCCTTAACCGCTGATGGGGGGGTGACATGACATGAGTACGGAGCAGCGCCGGAATGAATGGGCGGGGGTGAAAGGGAGACCCCGAGAAAACTCGCCAACTGGCGGCATCGTCCGACATGCGAAAATAGGGGACTGACCTCGACGGGAATCGAACCCGGATCGCATTGGTGGGAGACGAATGTTCTAGCCACTGCGCCAATAACAACCCCAATAATACAGGACGTCCATACATTATATATACAACTTCAGACTTCAATTACTTTAAAACTATACAAGATAACAAACGGTATTTAACACGCTGCACGATAACTCACAAAGCTTTGACCAGAACATGTGGACGCCACTGGAGAAAACTACTAGTGTAGCCTGGTTAAGTCCGATACCCAAGTACACAGAAACTTCCGGACACAATTAGGAAAGAAACCCACGTCCCGATTAATTATTCCGACCTGGCATGCGTTATTTATGGGAACAAGTAGTGTTCTCCATAAACAGGGGGCAGATCACCCCTCAGTTTCAGACGCCACCGTGGACAAAAGTACGGCAGGCGTTTACAAGGAATTCGAACAATACAGTACATAAGACAGACATACAGACAATTTGAAATGCCAAGTTCAACAGTACACAAAGTCTTGCATACCGAACCAAAGTAACAGACCTGCAGGACTCGAAGACAAGCATTCGTAATGCATTTCAACATGTCACCGTGGAGATGCTGGAGCAAACATGGAAAGAAATTCAATACCAACTGGACATTATCTGTGCCACTAGGGGTGAACAAATTGACGTGTATGAATGAGGTATATAAAAAAACCTTTATGAGTTACCTTGTCACATGTTGAAAACCATTTGTTGTTATCTTGTATAGTTTTAAAGTTATTAAATTCTAAAGTTGTAAAGATAATTTACGGACACCCTCTATGTGCCTCACAATAAGAGCTCACTTTATCGCGTACAGACTCAAATCATCCTCCGTAAGGGAAAATAAGTAGAAAATCACAATTTACCCCCACGTGCTTAGTATAATTACTTAAGCCAACATGTGATATTTGCAAGAAGACTTCTCATTTTAATTTAAAAGCATAAAACATAAACAATTTCTTTAAATAGTTTCTAATTTTGATTCTTGACACCCTAATGACAAACACTTTCCGCCGTGGTCAGGTCGCACCGCAGTTTCGGCCATCACTGATTACATCGGCATGGTCAGGTATTAGGGGAGGGAATTACACATTCCAAAAAGCGTCGCATGCAATTTTTAAAATCAACCGCATGATCCGTGGAGATAGGGGGAAGTGTTTGAGGGGAGGGGGGGAACATCTGCAGTGAGAGACGGAGCAGGATGGGATTGCGGGGAGGGAGGGTAGGTCCAGCGGGACGCTGTGCGGCAGTGGTCGAGCCAACGACCGCCCGCGACGATGCAGGGTCCCGGATCGATCCCCCATTCAGCCGCGTTGCGCCGCGCGCCAGACGGGCGTGGCCGTGCGGCGTCGTCCCCGGGGGTGCGAACCCCGTCCTCCTATTCACGCTCGTAAACGATAGAGGGTCCGTAGTCGGTAACACCATTCCGGAGGTTCAGAAATCCACCACCCCATGTCAGACACTTTGGCTTGCATTTCCCATAGCGGTGTTGTTGCAACATTGATATACAGGATGTTCCTAAATTGTACGTTTTTTTAAGGGGGGGGGTGGACAGTTCTTGCACGAGAGGAACAAATCTTTAGTTTATGTCAAGGACGGCATAAGTCAAATTATAGCCAATTGAGACTTGTGCTATTCTTGCAGCTTTTAGTAGGCGTTTAGTTGGGAACAAATCTCATTACATTAACGTGTATCTTTACCATTATTACCACCTCTATAGTGAGCAGTAAAAAGTCTATCAAATTTTTACGGCCTTCTTATCGGCCATCAAATAAATAATGTTATACGAACGCTGAGTCCAAAAATGCACCGCTTCTGCGCTACAGTTCAAAGAACATTACGTACAATGCATAGTGCGGGGTGGTTTACATTGTAGAACGCCATCGCAGCTACTATTGGCAGCAACATACCAGACGAGACGTATCTAATTACACGGCAGGCATTGTGTGATGCAGTATTAGTAACATGATCCAATCCGCGCGGTTTGCACTGTACATCATGTACAATCAATTGTGCAGAAACGGTGCATTTTCTGACACGCTAATACAATTTTCTTTGTTCCGCTAGGTGTGAATATTGTTCCCCAAAAATATTGACATGAAATTTTGCAACAACATCATATATATCGTCATACTATAGGCTGTTCACTATAAACTGAGCACTCAGCAGAACTTGTAATTAATTAAAAATATGTTTTATTGGACCAATAGATGTTAACTTTTGCGAGTGTTGAAACGTTTACGCTACCTTTTAGTTACATGGAAGTTTTCATATTAAAAAAAAGTGAAGATGGCTCCAAAATGGCTGAAAGAAAACTTGATGCAGTGCTCACTTTATCGTGGACGTCCCACACTAGTGCCCCTAGCGGCTAGGACACGAACTTACTACTCGTAGTTCCATTGACCGCAATACTAAAACAGCGCCACCGCCCCTGCGGCGCTCATCGGTAATATGAGGACCCAGGTGCGTAGTAGACAGGAATTCTGTTCGGCGCAAAGATGTTAGAAGGGTCCAGATTGAGCATGTCGCCGGGAATTGTAACCAAACAAACGCTTGACGTGGTTGGTACCAATATGGCCGACTAATTAAAAAATTGACGAAATTTTAGTTAGGAGGTGTGTAAACAGGGTTAAAATATAGAGTTTTCAACCTAAAACATCAATTAAAGAGCATAATACATTAATTTACCATAAAAAATACCAGTCTGATGTGAACTTTTGAGGTTAAATCAGAATGGCGGCTGGCAAATTTGGTGGCTACCTTTCCCCCCTCTTGGCTTCACTCCCCTCGCCTACATTCAGACCTTATGCAACCCCCGTGGTTCGGCGCAAGGGAGGGGGATACCAACTTGAGAATTTTCACAACACAATACGAGGGCACCGATCATACGTCATGAAGCGGGAGGGGGGGGGTCAATGTGCAAAAAGTAGCAATTTAAGCATTTTATTGTACTTAAGCTGTGAATATAACCCTGCTAATTTTATCTCCTAGCAGTTAATTTTCATTTGGGGGGGGGGATACATATCCCGATATCCCCTACCCCCTTCAGGCTACGCCCCAGTGAGGACCATTATTCAACTCCATCATCCAGACCTGTACTTCTACGCTCGTGTTTGAGACGACGAAGAACCAGCAACGGCCGACTGCACTGAGTGCGGCACGGTGGCGCGGCGAGGGAAGGAATGCTGCCGTGTCGGAGAACTGGCAATAACAACCTCTCCTGAATGGAGACGGTTAATTTTAAGTGCGCACGCGACCTGGGTCCGCGAACACCACTCCCTTGCCGAAGACACCCAGGTCCCCTCGCCCTTCCAGGATCACAGAGCTCCGGCTGTACACAACAGAGCTGGGGAACCCGCCCGACATAATGGCGTCGTCGCACCAGCACAGCGGCCTGGCGGTACGCCCTACTCTTCCTCGCTCCCTGTCGGGGCGTTATTAAATGCCATTGATTTAATGTTATTACCTGCTCGTCTAGACAACACAAATGTTATGTACACAAAGTTTAAAAATGTTTTATTTATAAATTGCTTCGCTTTTATGGAGGCCCCATTAGTAATATGATTACAGTAGGCGCCGCCTGCCTGGGATGAACGTGTTTTGGACGTTCGAAGTCAAGATGTGCGAAAGCGCTGAAGGCGACATGTCACACGTATCACACCTTAACCTAACCTCTGGGGCACCTAACTCAACTATTGTCTGTCCCTATAATTTTCCCTATTTTAACATTTTTCTTCTAAGAAATATGCTGGCGAGTACATTGTTTTGAGCGTTAAACCTTCCCGACTTCCTGGAAAAGCACGTTCTGCGCAGGCACTCTTCTCAGACGTCAACTGTCAAAATGCGGAATACTTATATGAGATAGACTATTCTACTAATAAGTGACTGAAGAATAAAAATAAAATAATAACTTCCTCCCTACGGAACAATTAAATTCTTTAAAAAGTTAACCTATAATTCACTTGCAATGATTATGCATGACAACTAAACGAAACATTCCATTATTATCTATGTCAAGCAGTTTACGAAGAATATATCCTACGCTTTGTCAAAGAGAAAATGTTGGTCATACAATCTGAACAAATGGTAAGGCTCAAAAACTGAAAGTACAAGGAGATGAGTGTGGATAGCAGGGCGGTATCACGGACACGTGGATACTTGTGCAGGGAAGATACGCGGGGCGATATCCCCGCAGCTTCCTGCCCGCCACATCCGCCGCGGCGGAGCACGCAGGCGGCCCGCGCTTTGAATACTTCTCGGCTCTGGGGTCGGCCCGCACATACCAATATCCGCGCCCCCACACACACAATCCCGCCCTTCCGCGGTGCGCCGTCTGCCATGTTCCGTCTTCCTCTGGAGACGAGGGGGTGTGGTCGTCCGCAGTTTTACCTACAAATAAACCAATGTCATCCGGCATCTGAAATGTAAACGTGGGAAAAAGAGGTGAGGGGAGAGATATAATTTGACCCCTTAAATTTACTTAAGGGTTGGTTTCAGCCACAATATTGAGGGATTTTTTTTAAATAGCAATAATCCTAAATCTAATATTTCACTGCAAATTATATTTACATTGTGTCATAGTAGAGACACTGTTATTTAGTTGTTAACGTATAATTCGGCCACAATCAATGAAGGAATTTTGTATTCATAATTTGACGGGCTGAATGTGACCTACTAATTATACCTACATCGCCAGCTCAATCGCCATAGACCTACATATAATTTGCGATATAATCGGTGATGTAACATATTTCTTCGCATCACAGAGCAAAAAAAAAAAAAAAATCCAACGAGGCTACTGAAACAAATCCCCCCCCCCTCCCTTTTTCTGTTAGCACGGTTGTGACTCCGATGTACGGTATGTGGACTTTAAATCTCGTTGACAGCGAAGTCACCAGAAACGACGACACACAACATGACAGGGTCATGGAGAGGAATAGGTCATGGCCTTGGCTAAGTAACCATCCCAGCGTGTCAACCTGAAGCGATTACGAGAAACCATGGGAAACCAAAATCAGTATAGCCGGGCCCGGTACATCGAACCCAGACCCTCTGACCTTAAAACAAATCCGACGCAAGTTTTTTTTTTCAACTGCGCCACATCGCACAGTAATAACGCCAACATTTCCTACTGTGGTTATAATAAGTCACGGGGTTGATGTAGGCAAGGCAAAGCTTCATCTTGAAGCGTTCAAATAGTAACACAAGTAGAGATTTCAAGTGTACAGTGGGTCACGAGACCCTGTATTGCCGGTAAGACTTTTAGACCGAACCTGGTGGTCGAGGAAACCTTGCCACGTGACTCAGCAAACCTACCCTAGCAGGTTAATTAACATAACCGCTTATAGACTGTAAAAGAAGACCACTTTATTTTGGTGGTAACCTTCCGAATGGTTGATTTCTCGAAATTTAGTGGACAGAACCACCTAATCACAAAGTGTTTGACTCAGCCTATCTACCTCATATTTTTAAAGCCAAATTCATTGTCACATTGATAAACCGGCCAATTTTTAATCATGAAAAAAATTTATTGGTGTTGAAATTTTCAGTTTGTTGAAATTAAATATGGGCGAAATTTTGGAAAATCTCTTTCCAAGACAATTATTTCTTGGTAAATTTGAATTGAAACATAACTATTATGTGTGAAAGACTTAGGTCAACCTTTAAAATACATGTACTGAGAAGTAAATTCGTGTAACAAAGATTCCCCGTTGATAGTCTCTGGACTGCGATCAATAAAAGCACAATGAGGGAGTGTAGGCAGGGGCGGATTTAGGAGGGTGGGGCATGGCCCCCCTTTTAACGTCAGATTTATTTTCTTTTTTAATTTTTCTTATTTAAATTTTATTAGCACTTTATACTTTTAAGACATAATTTATTTAAAAATTTCTTACTTATGCAATTAAATTTTTTGTGTGTAAACTCCTTAAAAAGCACCATTTTACATTTATAAAATCAAACAAATTTTCCCGGGGGAGGACACCCAAACTCCCCGCTCTTGGCTTGGGGTGTACGTATACAACCTTTTTAAGGCATAGCCCCCCCCTCCCAACTTTTTCAACAATGCTGGATCCGCCACTGAGTGTAGGTTTTAGGAATTTAATTTTTCTTGTATAAAGTATGCGGCAAAAGTGAAAACTAGAACACTTTGGGCATTTACATGTTATTTTATTTATATTTCACATATTACTGTCGCCAATGACAATATATGTTTGCCTTGTGAATAAACGGTCATTATTTTATCTTCTCATGTGTTAATTTTTTCGACGCTAAATCGCCCCCTAAATAATTACATTAAATAATACTATTCAACCAGCTGACTTTTCTCTATATAGAGAACAAAATGATTTTTTTTAACTATATATGTTACTCACAAACAAAATAACTCCGACATTCTTCCCATGTTACATCATTGACAGTTTCTTGAGGATAAATATTTGGTTTCAACTGAAATGCGGCAAATAAAGCGTAATAAAACCACATCAGACTGCACTACCTACTTCCAGATTTGATTAGCTAATCCACATTAAGTCAGCATATTTCAACACAAAATCTAAACATGTGTAGGCCATTAACTGGATCACGTAGGCTTATCAATTTACTAATCTATACATGTCCGGTTTCCGACACGGCTAGTGTGTGCATGGGCTCGTGCGTACATTATTACTTTGTAATAACTACATTTACGTAACTTTTATTCTCAATTTTCGAAGTAAGCACTCGGAAGCAAAGGAATGAGCCTCAAACTACTACAGTATTAAAAAAAAAACACAAAAATATTATGTCGTTATGTTAATGTTGGAGATACATTCAGAAAGAAAGACCTACTTTTCTAAGCTGTGGCATCCATCGTGTAGTTATCTTGTCCCTGGTTAGTAATGGCAGGTTAATTCTACTACATGTCATAAAAACAATATATTTTTTTTTTTAATGACCAAGTTCGGCGAGAGACAATTTCCGCCGATAGTTGTGCTGGTATCGGCAAAGGGGTTAATTTATGCTTGAGCTTATGGACAGAACTTCAGGTTGTACAATTGCACTACGTTGAAAATTTCCGTAACTGACCTTACATTTTAGTTATATCGGGTTCAAAGCGAAATTTTAATAACATGCATTAAAATAATGGGCCTAATAATAATGACAATAAGAATAACAACAACCGAAGAAAAACAGACAACTTGTGCTCACACTTCAAGCTAACACAATTCTCGAAATAGGCTTACTGAGTGAATTACAGTTTTCTCTCATCCACCTCTACTTCATGATATCTACACTTATTAAATTTATTTCGCGACACAAATAAGTTTATTATTAGGAACAATTCTGTGAGGAAACAGTGTCGTACTAATATTTTAATTTAATTATTCCAATCCAAGAGAGTGTTGGGAAGCATTCTTTCGCTCCGGAGTCAAGTCACTGATTACTTACTGCGAGTGTTTGATAAGTTTCTGACACGTAAATATTCACAGGTGAAAGTATTACGGAAGGTAGATGAGGCTCATCGGCGTAGTAAGCATTTGATTTTTGGAGGGGGACGTCACTGGTAGAGAAAATGTACATATAACCTACGTAATAAAGGGGTGTGTAGGAGTCCTCCACCGGGAAATTTTATATTTTAAGGTGCAAAATGCTGCTATTTAAAGAGTTTCTGCATCAAAATATTTAATATACAACTGAAGGAAATCTTAATCTTAAAAAAATCTTAAAAACAACGAAATTATTTTTGGGGGGTGGGGGGTGGGACGTGTCCCCTCCGCCCCCCCCCCCCACCACCATTTACGACGCCCCTGACGAGGCTAGGTCTCGTGTGACTACTTCCGAGTCGTTTCAATCCAATCCTCAAATGTGGAGCTATAAGAAGTCAATAGGCGTTCTCCAGCCCCGTAGTTTAAACGCCCTATTTCAAGTTTGCCATAAGCGCTGTACTAGCTACATAACGTGAAGATTAGTCCTCATCTTCCCCGCTGACCATGGCGCAGCTTTCCACGGCGAGGCATCGCGCTACTGATTAACGATCAACGGTTCAACGACCGAAGCCTTCCTGGCTCGCTGGTATGGTGGGCAGCGCAGACATTGTTCACATCCGTTACAACCATGCATGGCTGTTAAGTACCCTATTACACATTTATGGCCAATGCAGTGGCCTCGAGGACAAATGTACAACTATACAACATGGCGGAGGGGAGTTCGATTCCTGGGTGCGGGAGGCGGGATTTTATACTCGTCAAAGGGACTGTTAAGGGGTACGGAAAGGTACGGTGTCGAGCGGACTGGAACACTCAATCGTTAATAAAATCTGAACTACTCATCAAAATTCGATGAGATTTATTTGCCAAGTAGATATTTTATCAGCGGACGTTTATTTATATAGCACTATGCGGTAGTACACTTCACTTTCGAGTAAAAATTAAAAACTGGTTTTAGAAAAATAAGGGCTTGAAACCACAAAATCTACAAAAAAAATTAAAACGGTAATTTTTATGATTTTAAATATGATATACTTTACTTTCGAGTAAAAAATTAAAAACGGGTTTTAGAAAAATAAGGGCTTGAAACCACAAAATCTACAAAAAAAGGAAAACTGTAATTTTTATGATTTTAAATATGATAATATCTAGGCCTCCATAATACCCGAATTTCAAAAATACTCGCGTTTCATTTGAAAATAATTTCAACATCAGTAAACCTCCCGCGACTTCAACGGCACTCTTACTGCTACTGCCTCACACACACAAATGCAGCCTATCTATCAGCTGAAAACATCAATTGATTTCTACGCGTTTATTTCGAAGCCAATATGGATGACCTCCACGACAATCCTAGGTAATGGTATTTGCCAAATTTATGAGTAAGTATATATTTAGAATTACAAATTCGTTACGCGTGATCTCTTGCGCCGCAGTTAAATGCATGAGGTTTCAGCGTCAGAGCTTATGCCTCAGAAGTTCGTAACACTGTAAACAATTTTGTTTAAAACGTTGGCTAAAACTATTGTCTAGGATTGCTATTGTTCAATTTTCGCAAATGGGCTTCAAGAAACCTACAGTTATAGAGTTAAGCTTTTAGCGTTGAATTATGTACCACGCCCTCTTAACGCCGCGCAACATTCACTGTAAAGAAACAGTACTAAAAGAACGCATGCTTGCTAATGGCGCTTGCTACAAAATAATCACGACGGCTTGGGAATAACTATGCCTTGTCACGTCAACTTAACTTAAAAAGTATTGCAAACGTAATATTCCTACGCTGCTTTCTAAGAGGACAAAAAATCCACCTGGATACAGGAAGATGTTCACCAAATTTACAACAGAATAAATTATAAGAATTATATTTTGATTACATCAGTTAGTTTCACACGCCGCAATTATAAACGGAATACAAAACATGTAAACGTTCCACTACATGTATTACTGAAATGTTAATTAGTAAATAAAACTTCGCAAAAAGATACTGATATCTATAACTAAGTACCGAACAGGTTGGTGCAAAGGTAACACATTGGACTCGCATTCGGGACGACCATGGTTCGATCCCGCGCTCCGGCCATCCAGAGATCAGTTTCCCACGGTTTCCCGAAATCGCTCCAGGCAAATGTTGGGATGATTCCTCTCTAGTTGCTATTGTTTTTGCTTTATATATTTTTAAGCTTAACGAGAGCAGATATCAAAAATCTATCAGGCACACTGAAAAAAATACTTATTAGTCACTGCAAAATATTTTGTTAAAATGGACATTACCAAATTTTTTTGTAGTGACCACAAACATATTTTGCTGTCCCCAATAAAATTTTGCAGTGCTACAAAAAAATTTTGTAACCACTACAAAAAAAATTGGTAAGGTCCATTTTAACAAAATATTTTGCAGTGACTAATAAGTATTTTTTTTTCAGTGCAGTTTTGTTTAGAATGGTTTTTTCCGCGACAGCTATGTATTTAAAAACAATACATTATACTGGTTCGCCTAAAACATCAATCAACCAGAATTTCTTTAATTACATAATTAACAAAACCGATAGTATTTACTGCCTTGAAAAATCAACCAACATGGAGAAGACGATTTTAAACAAAACTGCCAGACAACATTTATTATATCTGCTGTCGTTTATACGTAAAAAATTTATTTCTTTAAAAAAGTAGAAACTAGAAAGTATGGTCTTGACGAAGGCCATGGCTGATTCCTTTTACAGTTCCTGTCTTCGTAAAGTTGTGTCTAACCGCCTCAAATAAAATTTAACATGACCCTGTAGAGGGCGCTTCTGATTTGTATATCGTAAACAGAATTTTTAGTCTTCAACCGGAAACACTATGGTTATATTTCTATAAACACTAAGGTCACTGGTTCTTTCGGTAACTTTGTGACCAAATGTATTGGCGCACGCAATGAATGCCTGGCAAACCACGTGTGACGTCTAATTTGTGTCGAGTGATATATGCTGAAGGGAAAAGTCTAATGAATCACTCGCTCGTAAATCTGAACCGAGTACATCATGGTTTCTGACCAGAAATTTGTAACGTCTAATTCGTGTCGGACGCTAATATTATGCCATGGTTTTCCCGAAAAACTGCATATATTTCCCTGGGCGTTTTCAGCGTTAATTAATGTATTGTGTCCATGATGAAAAATTGTGTTACGGAGATAATTCATTTGCAGAGACAAGTTGGTCATTATGATTGACGGAAATGAGACATCCGTAAACACCGGCGGTGGCACAGCGATCCCAGTTGCTTCCTGGTTACGCGTTCGTTGTAAGCCCTGCGAAATTGGTGGCGCGATGGTTGTGCCGGGGGGTGACCTCCCCACTCCCCCTCTTCATTTCATCACTAGGGCTATACACGCGGCGGGACGGTTGGCTAGGTAAACAGGCGCCGGCTGGGCGCATGTGTTAGGCGCGTATTCCTGGCGTCCCGGCGAGGCTCCCGTCTGGTCCGGTATTCTGAACCAGCCAGAGAGACTCTGTGCCTATAGCAGGGTGGACACGTGTCCCGAACACTTGAGGGCTCTGCGAAGGTTAAAGGTTGGTTCACAATTATAAAACATATAACAGTAGATACTGAGCACGACTTGTGCTAAATTAGTTCACAATAGGATTCTTACTGTTAAGTTTAGCCGATTGTTTTTTTTATTTTTTATTATTCAACAAATGTGAAATATCCCTTGCTGTATAAAAACAACCCAAGGCCATTGAAACACATTTGAAGTACATATATAAACAAAGTCCCTATAAACTGCACAGCGTAAAACATTAACAATTTAGAAACACAGTTTTTAATATTAATATTTCTTACTCTAGCTTTGTTTTGTCCTCGTGTATTTTTGGAGGCTAAACCAACATGGCAGACATTTACCAACTCCTTTCCTGTGATTGGTTGTTGCCCTATGTGTACGCACAAAAAATGAAATATTACAATTTCTTATGTCAGAATACCTATGCACACGACCATTTTTTTTTTGTGTGTTGTGAGTCGGTAGGTAAGAATACATACAGGTTAGTTCTTGTGCGAACGACCTTATCAATTGTGAACTCACCTCAAGTCTACTTCACACCAGGAAGATAATCTAAATACGTAAGGGCCCGTCACAGTGTCAAGTTTCGGTCACCCACTATATTTGATGAAATGTGGACATCGAACATTTACGTCAAATAAAATTGGTCGGTTACTATAAAATATGTTCGAACACATTTCACACAGTCAAATTTTCTTTGAACTCATTTTACCTAACCTATATATTTGGTTATGTTTTAGAATACTTGCGAAATTAGGGTACAAGTATGAGTTGTTGGCAACTATTTGCACCTAAAAAATTTTATGTCGTAGACCTGTATAAATTTCTCTGTTTTATGTTAATTTTAATTACAAACCAAACTTTAAGTTCTTGAACAGACAGACTCAGTACATTTCGAATATTAGTAACACATTTTTTCAAATAAACAGCACTGACAACTTGTCGACCAATTTAAACTACATTGAATTGCTACCTCAATACTAAATAAATATTTTCGTTCCTATTCAATATGGTGACGAAAGACGGTTAAGATATTTCCATATACACAGGGCGTGATTGTGATTGGTTGAGCCATTCAACAACCAAGAAATTTCAGAAGCAGTCCAACTCGCAAATATTGGACGAAAACGAAAGCCATTAAAATTCCTTTCACAAATATGGCCTCCATAGTGACGTTTTGGAGACGTCACTACCCTCGAACTTTAATTGAAACGATTGGAAGGAAACATTTGACAGTGTGACAGGGGCTTTGACGGAGAATTTGGAAAGAGGCGAATTCCACCACTAGTCGCGCTTCAGTCGGCAAGAGGTCTAAAAATGAGAGTTGGTAAAGTAATGTTTGCTATGCTTGATAAAGAGGAAACTTATTCAATTTCGTATCAATTTATAAAATAGGAGCGAAAAACAATTTACTTACTTTACAGTGAATAGACATTCTGCGTAACATCATCATAAAACAATTTCTTAAAAAGTTTTAAACAGATTAAAACGTCAAAGCAACAGAAAAGAAAATATATTTTACAAAAAGGTAACTATACTGACCTAAGTTATTTCAACTAATTATTAGTTTTGATTTTAAGTTATTGTCTAGCCATCCATCCATCAGCCATCATTACCAGGAATGTTGACGTCACATATATTGTTGCCAGGAAACAATGCGCATGATGGTAAATCGACGTTGACAAACCAAATGGCGATGTACATCAAACCACGAAACGATATTCCAGCTGAGCACTCGTTCGTAGGATATACTAGCAACGGTGAGTGGAATGAAACTGACATAAGGGGTAGGGGTTCGTTACGTCACAGAAAATCGTTTCCTCCCGCCCGCGCATTTCGATCAGAGCCGCGTCTACGCGTTCTACATGTAAAGCGGCGGGACATGTGTCGAACACACGCAGAGAATGCGTGAGTGACTGCTATTGTTGGCAATGAACAAAACGCCCGTGCGAGACAGGTGATGTCATGTATGTTTCCGTATTCACGCGGAACTGTGCGACGTGCCGCAATGTCCACCCCCAGAGCACACTCCAGTATCTCAGCCCGTACATTTCTCGAGCCTGTGGAACATTTCCACGTTTTCGTTCTCATAAATATGGTTAGATTATGTACCTCTTTCTTTAAATACTGCACTTCATCGCGCAATATGCACTGCAGTGCTCCTCTCAAAGCCAAACTCGTGTATGTATTAAGGCCTTATTACGGAGTTTTGCAGTAATTTTGAAAATATTTTTTTTATTGCTACCTAATACTCATATCAAAATTTCGCTGCACAGTTTTGACACTTATATGTTATAATTTGTAGCTGGATTTTTGTGTAGAATTATAATGAACGTTTTTTTAAATTTCATTACCCAAAGTACCACGTTTTTCGTCGTGAAAATAAGGAAAAATGAAGGAAATTATTTTTTGCATGCGAATGGTACATCATTTTTAAAAAACGCGTCCACAGTATTGTGCATCGTGTGATTGCACATTGACTCAATTTTTTTCAAAACTTTTAGTAAAAAAATATTTGAGTTATTGGCACCAGTCTGAAAAAAAAACTCGGGAACAAGCCCTTAAAGAGGACTGTGTGCTTAGACATTGGACGGTGTTGTGGCGTGTGACGCGAAAACGTTTTTACGCGAAATCGCTAAACTTATTGTTACCTATGAAAAGAACATCGACTTGAAGCTACACAGACCACGTTTTGAAAATGCTGTATGCTTGTTAGAAACAGGATTTTGGGGCCTCTGGAAACGGCTAAAAACTGATTTTTTTTTAGACTGACGTAACTCCGAAAATACGACCTCAATTCGTAAAGTGCAAAACGAGATTCGTGCATCGGCTTATACTTCGTACTATCCAAAAATAAAATGTGAGTGTCACTGCTTAAAGTCCCATAGGGAAAAGAGTTGTAGGAAAACATTGCACACCAGTATAGCGCGCTGCGAAAAGAGACCATGTGCCTATCGTCGAGGGTACCACTCCTCAGATAGCCTTATCCATATAGGACTTTAAGCGGTGACACTCACATTTTATTTTTGGATAGTACGAAGTATAAGCCAGAGCACATTCTCGTTTTGCACTTTACGAGTGAGAAGTGTAATTTTCATGTCAGAAATAATATAAAAACTAATAACGTTCACAAACCATAATTATTTATCACGGTCCTATTTTTTACTAATTCGTGTACTTATTCTCTTGTTCATTCTACTTTGTCCGGCGAAAAACAGCAGAGAGAGAGAGAGAGAGAGAGAGAGAGAGACACTCACGTGCCAAGTAGGTTATATTTATTTACAACCGTTAGGTGGTTGATCTGTGTTTACAACGCCATTATTTTCTAGGTGCTACACTAACCGTGGCGTATACATCTGATCCATTAATTCAGTAAAACTCATTTCGGTGCAAATTGCTGGTGGCCATTCTTTTAAATTTTTTTTTGTTTTCACTTCGCTACCACCTCAACGTGTATTGCAAACAACAAGAATATGAAAATGATAATGAAATTAAGTCTACATTACAAGGACAAGATACAATATTTATTGATCTAAACTGCATTTACGTGCGAATCTGAAATGGAAACTATTTAATACGTACGTGAAATGTCGCTAGTTAACTTACGTACTATCACATCCAGGTACAATACAGTTCAGTGCTAAGCAAGAGGCAAAATTTAATATAAAACAACGTATTAACTTGAACTGTTGGGCTAGCGGTTGGTGTAATGCAACGCCTACACTACACATTCGTATACAAAGCTGATGGATATTCCTTAAAACCCAATTAATAATATAGTTCCATTTCTACTTAAGCACGTGAAACACTAAAACATTTTTTTTTTTATTATTTTGCGAGGAACCATGGTCGTAAAAATGTATTACTGTCAAAACGCGCATTACAAAAATGTTGCAGAGAGTCCGCCTAACGAGACAGGCTCTCCCAATCGATACTCATCTTTTCAAAGCAGCCGACCAATTGCCGTCTACCGCTAGTACTACGTTCCCCCCTCCCTCCCTGGCCAACAACTTGCCCACACACACCCCTGCAGGCCACGCCCCGCCCACCACCCTCGCGAGACATCGCCCCTTACCAGCAACATATGCAAGCAACCCCCAATGCAGTCGCGCCAATCAATAACACTTTGCGTGGCCACCACCTACCGGATCTCCAGCCGGCGTACGGGAAGAGGGGGGCGTGGCACTTCCACCCCTGGCGAGAGAGGGCGCGTGAAGCCCTGCACGCACACACACACTCTACCAAAACACCGGCACTCGCGTCACGAAGGTAAGATAGACATCCAGCCGGCACGGCGCGAGGCGGGGAACTGGAGAACAGCTCGGCTGACTCGCAGTCTGCTGATACGACACGCCAGCGCCTGCGCGGATGATGAGGGGGAGGAGGGGACGGGGCGCCACTCCACCCCTCAACTCCCCTACATCACCCCGAAAGACGCGCCTGGACCGCGCGGTCCAGAGTTGTCTGCGGTTCCTTGACCTTGCTCCGCGGATAGCTATCACACTTCAGGCGGTTATAATTACTCACGACGTTAAATAAGGTACGTACGCTTCAGGGTTTGCCGATAACCAGAAGCAAGGTTAATTTTACATTAAGTGGTCACTATACATAAATTAACGCTAAAAATAACTCCAATCTTCACGATTTTGGAAGTCAAAATAGAACAAAAAAAAAAAACAATTCAATTCAATTCAATTCAATTCTTTATTGTCCTGTAGACTACATGGTTGTACAGTAGTATAGGATTCGTCATAGAAAAGTTATGTACATATTTTCAAAAAAAAAAAAACAAACAAACAAAACAAACTAAACAAAATAGGCTGTGTTTACACATGATTTATACACAATGCATTTTTGTAAAATAAAGCATAACAT
>PNEQ01028736.1:0-13201 GCA_003012365.1 Medauroidea extradentata | reverse complement strand
ACGTTTTACTGACTACTTCAGTGGTAATACTGGGTCGGTACCGTGGCAAACGAATCAAGTAACGAGAACTGATCGGCAAGAATGAAAACCAACAAGTGTTGTTTATAACAATGGACTATTAATTATACAAGTGTTGTTTACAACAATGGACTATTATATAAAGCAGTTCTACTACGATACTCTAAATATAATGACAAACCTTTTATTAATAAACATACATAAATAACAGTATATATTATACGTTGTTGTAATTTTTTATTATGAATGCAATATTTTACATACCTGGTACTTTCAGAGACGTCGCAATTTCAACCCATACATTATCCTTCACATTTACATCTTTGTACAGTTCATGTCGGGGGTTGTACAAGCTTGGGTGTCCTCGTGCTAGCTCAATCAATACTCCATCATCCATTTTGAGCAATTTTCCCCACAGCAAAAGGCGAGTAAACAATGTAAACGCTTACAGCCGCGCGGCTAGACTGCTCTTGACAGCAGTCGCGTCGTATGACTCTAGCCGCCTCACTAGAGTCGCTTCAGTCGCGCGGCTACACACGCCACATTCGAATGGCTTCCATTTGTTTACATACAAAGCAGTTACGCGCGGCTGGAGTCGCTTGAGTCGCCGCATAGGAATTCCACCTTTAAGAAGATAAACATGATTAACTTTTTATGTCACAGCCTTTATTACAATGTTTTGTTGTCAGGATGTTTCAACCATCCTGAGTGGTCTACTTGTATTGTTTATTGAGTTTGATTCACAGAGTAATTACTTTTGTCAAGAAGAACTTTTTGATGTAATACCACTAACACGTTTAAGAGATTATTAGACTATTAACATTTGTATCTGTGTTCGAAAATAGCGGAAAATTCGAAGTTTTAGGAACTTGAGTAAACTCTGCAATAGTTCCCGTTCTTAATATTTACGGTGAGATTATCATTATCGTATCTAGACTATTCAGCAAGGTTAAGAACATATTTCACCAGTGTTTACTAAACAGGACTGAATATGTATGTGGCTTTCTAGTAGAGTGAGAGCCAGATTGCTGTTTGATGGATAAATAATGCAAATGACATCCGTATATTGGAATAATAATTTATTTTATATAGCTTTTCTCTATGTCGTCGCCACTTTTACACGGATTATTAAGAAGACCTGCCCTTCTGCCAACAAGACATGTTACAGAAATATTTGCCATAATCAGAATCATCTACCATCTCGCTTGTTCGGTACTGCTTTGAATGAGATTGCTCGTTTTTTCACAGCTTTCAAGAATACATGCAATACGATTCTGCGAATAAAAAAATCTACACGCACAGGCCGCGAAGTTACCGACACTTTTTTTTGGTAACCCAGTAGAATTAAACTATAGCGTTAACCAATCGCGTGAATAAACGTATTTGTTCAAAGTTGTCTCACTCTCAGTGATAATGGTGGTGTTTACTATAGCAGAACTCGCGGTTTACAAACAGTTCATACATTGATACCAATTCAGATACAAGTCTGTATACATTTCCTTCTCTCTACTTCCTTTTGCAGTAATGTTGAGTTAATTCCAACTGATATCTTAATTCCATGAGATATAATTATAAACCTTAATGTTTTCCCCTTAGGTTTTATGTCGACTGTTTAGCCAGTTTTCTAACTTCAAATGTTTAAAATATGAACAGTATAATAAACAACGTGCATAAAATAATATAGATTTTTTTCTCAGAATTGTAGACTCAATACATAAACATAATCTACAATAATTCACCATCGTGATCCAGTTGTTATTTAGCGCTGCAGCTGTCAGTCGTAGGTATTCGTTTGTTGGTTAACAGCAGAATAAAATTTAAATAAAATATAACAAAAATCTATTTTGTGCACAAAACTGTTGCGTTTAAAATAAAAATTGATTTTGAAGTATTTACTATCAAGCTGTGAGCAAAAAATGCGGTAGCAGAAAAAGCTATACAGCTTCCGAGTTGCAGACTACATAAGTCAGGAGGTCAGATCATCTGCTTTTGTATCTGTGTTCATAAATCTGCCGGCAGAAAAAAATGAAAACTGTATGTGTTGAAGGACATCTAGCTAGGGATGAATACATTTTTATTAAATGTGGAGACTTAGTATCTTTCGTACAATGCACGACTTTGGATACGCCAAGAGTGCGAGCATTTTACGCCAATAGTGCGAGCATTTTCGACTCAGCCACTCTTCACGTACAGAATGTTACAAAATTGCATGTCAATATTACAGGGGAAGATCCTCACATACTGAGGATCCAAAATTGTCCGAAAATGCACCGTTTATGTAAGACCACTTAACGTACAGTGCTTAGCGCACTGTTGCTGTGGAATGCTATATCGGGCGATGTATACTGCGCAGTTTAAGGGTGTTCAAGTGCGATAAAATCATAATTTTATATTTTTATAAAATTGTTTTAGTTTTGTTAACTATACTTGTGGGTACAGTTTCCTCTTAGAAAAATATTTCAGTTCTCATAGTTTTCTCATAACGGTGTGTTAAAACTCGAAATTTGCTTGTTACGCTGCCATGCAAATAGTGAAAACCAACTAACATATTTAAGTGAAATAATTTACTGTGAATCTACATATCATGAGCTATGCAATAAAACAATTAAAACCCCTCATCGTAATGTTCAGAATTTTTTTTTTTAAATCGCAGAAATACAAAAAGTAAATTGTAAATCCAATATATATATATATATATTAAATATATATATATATATATATTAAATATAAAATTAGTTCAAGTGATGATTTTTAATGTTTTCTTATATAGCCCATGGTACGTTATTCCACTGTGAATTATTTCACTTACGCAAGTCAGTTGGTTTTCACTATTTGCATGGCAGCAGAACATGCAAATTTTGACTTTGACGCACCGTTGTGAGAAAACAGAGAGCTAAAATTGTTTCGTAAGAGGAAACTTTACCAACAGGTATCATCTAAAAAACTAACACTATTTCATAGGAATATATAATTCTGATTTTATCGCACTTGAACGCCCTTAATGCGACTCGACTGGTATGTAGCTGCTAATAAGAGCGCGATGATATTCCACACAGCCCGCGCACTTTTCTCTATGTATTGTGGGTGTAGTGCAGATACTGTGCATTTTCCGGACCTATGTACTGTTGAACATCAAGATGTGAGGAATCACCACTCAAAATATTGACATGCAATTTTGTAACATTGTATACCTAAAGATATTCAATTCAGGTAGTCCCGTAATTTCTTGCAGTAAAAATAATACGCCCTGCGCTCCGCTTTCGCTTCATGCAAACGCTGAGAAAATTAAGCTGCTCCCAACACAAAACTACTGTTTTTTTTTTGTTTTTTTTCTTTAATTTTTTTCTCTGAATGCTTAAAAAAATTATTTCCTTCGTTAACGTTTATCGTTAAGTTTTAGTAATAGAGTTGTACGCATAAATTTTTAACGTTAGTTGAAAAAATATATTGCAAAACGGAAATTTGTTTTGTCTTTCTGGGAATTTCAATAGATGTATTACTAAATTAATCACTTTCGATAAATTGTTAGGTGCCAGATTTAAAAACGATTGGGGTGGCAAACGATATTAATACAAAAAACACTGCTGCACGGCTGTGTAAACCATTCGAATGAAAACATGCAATTGCGTCATTTAAAGATGACGCGTTAAAAACTAGCGTGTTTTAAAGTGTTAACAGAAATGTAAAGGAATTTGTAAGTCGATATAAGAAGGGTTATTAATTCCGTTATTGCCAACTTTGTGAGCAAACAAGTGTGATGTGTTACTAGTGAACTATTCACGACGCCGTCATTTTTCAATTTGGTTCCGGTACAAGAGATTAATAGACAATAATCCGTCACTCTGGAAAATAATATTTCCTACAGACGTTAGCAAAAAGTGTTTTTCAGAAATTTTTTTCATGAACCATTTCCATTTATTTATCTGGAAGTTGACGGTCCTGGGGGAACGCCTGAGGCTATTAGGCGAGGGTGATACTATGGTGGTTCGCAACTATCTGCCTTCCGCAGCGACGGGGTGAAGGGAGAAACAACACCCAGTTCTGAATTCGGGGAGGTAGCATTAAATATAATTTACCCCGGCTGGCAATCGAACCCGTGAGCCCTGACCCACCGGCGAGGAGACTGGATAAGAAAATAGAATGAACCCTGATAGCAAAATAAGCTTGATTCAAGCTTGAATCAAGCTAACTAGTCTCCACACGACAAGCCTGCAGCAAGCTTGCGAGGAAAGCTTGATTCAAGGTTGCTGTAAGCTTGTAGCAAGCTTGCCTCGTACAAGGCAGAATACAACTGTAAAATATAGACTTGCCTCAAGCTTGAATCAAACTTACCAAATAGGTCTTGTAACGGCAAGCCTAAATCAAGTCAATTGCAGGCTTGCCGCAAGCTTACACGCTATCTGGGAAGCTTCCCATTTCCGTAGTAAAGTCCCCTCACTCAAGCGACCCTAGGCGGTTACAAAAAGTATCATGCTGGTGTAAGACAGGTTTAATCAGCCACGTGACAATATTTTGTTGAAAGTTTAAATCTTAACGCTTAACATCTATATATTTAAAAATTAACATCTTGCTGTTTGTACGCATGCGTTCCTATACCATTCATCAGAATTTGATGAAGCTTTGGTGAGCTGTAGAGCGTGCGCCTGCGAGGGTTTCAGCAAAAAAAAAAAGGGGGGGGGAAATAGGGTAGGACGCACAACGGTTTATCCAAAACTGTACAAAAATATTAAAATTGTTTATCGAAAAGTTTAATTACTACACTTAACATTTTGCGTAAGGGGAAGAGGTAAAAAAAAAAGGACAGGGGTGTAATGTGGTAATCAACAAATTTTTAGAAATTTTTCATTTTCGAACTTTTTCTTAAACGGTCAAAAATGAACCTTAGCATCAGTTTGCACTATTTAGAATATGCGTTATTTTTTAAATGTTCCATGTAATGTTAATAACTTTCATTTTATTATTTCAAACACAGTACGTACATTTTCACTTCGTTGCGGTTCTGTTTACGTCTGTTACATGCATGTTTATCACACCAATACGTAAATTTCGTCTGCTAACAGAAGCTTTCGATCAGAATAACACGAGGAGCTCATTTTGTGATTTATTGGACGCTTGTAAAACTTTACTCGGGTTACTGACTGAACGCCTTGTGGCGAAATTTTGCCGTGCGATGGTTAGGGCTCATTCTGCTACAGGTTAGAAAGCGCGGTGTAAATTGTTTGGCAATGGAAAACTTCCGCCGCTAGCCGCACTGGTGTCGGTAAGGGGTAAAATTTATGCTAGCACTTATTCTGTGAATTACTTTCCATCCCACGAACGAGTACACTTTCTTGACAGATTGTAAACCCAAACTATTATTTTTGTGAAACGTGCCACTAACCCACTTAGTGAGCGAATTGAGGTGAAACGATGCTAAGATCAGATAAAACCCTAGAAACCCTTTATGATGCACAGCATAGCACAAGAACTTTGCTTAAAGAACTGTCAAAAATGTGCACTTTTCGTTACCACTACCTTGGATTTAACTCATTTTGTTCATAATTTTCGGTTCACATAATATTCAAATTATATTTGGACAAACTAAAGTATAGAATGTGACTTACCGGAAAGTTTTGATATAATATTGATGACATTATTTAGCAAATCTAGCTTGTGGAATTGCAGAAAGTTTTTGAACTGCAGAACAGTTCTTGAATTTGTTAAAATTACTGAGAAAAATTGCGTACTTTAAATTAAACCGTAAAGCCGGATTCTGTAATACTAACTGAAGAAGTATTTTGGACACATGCCATTGAAGCACATTGTGTGTCGCAGAATACACACATACGAACAGACAAAAACAAACAAAAGGGCTTTGTTTGTAACTAGCTAACTTACAACTCCGCAAGGAATTCAGTCAATGAGTTACATGAAAATAATTTAACGCAAAAGATCCCCCAGGCACCAAAAAGTAATTCAAAGAAAAAATTAATAAATCGGGTTATTAAAGAAAAGGAATTCCGACAGTAAGTGTGAAACAGACAAAAATTAAAATTATAATTACAACAACAAACAGATAAAACAAAATGAACGACAAAATATCTGGATGTAGACGACACAGCGGAAACACAGACACCTTGAGGAAAGCGAACGACCAATAACTCAGTAACTGTGGACAGTAAAACAATGAAAACACAGACGAACACAATGGTCTCTTTGCGACAAAATAAATTGGTCACTGACAGAATTACTTGCGGAATTTTATATGTTTGCCTTTGTTTTTCAGTTGCACACTACGTCCTTCTTATTGTTTACTTGTCTGTTCGTCTGTGTGTATTCTCTGGTTTTATGTGACACAACACTTTCTGCAAGCGTATGTCCGAAATACTTCTTCAGTTTTTAACTTGCCCCCATGGCAAGAATCGTTCAAAAATTACATGTTGCAATACTGATATAAAAATAACACCAGCATTTACGTTTAAGAAGGTTATTAAAATTAATAACACGGATATATCATGTATAGTTTGGGAAAAACATTTCTGACCGTAAATAGATAATGTCACCGTGCCTGTTTTTAAACTGTGCAAATTACATGTCCACATATTTCATTTATGTCTATTTTGTGGATTAGTACCAGCTCCTTTAAGAAATACGTGGCTTTAAACATTTTTATGTATAATTTTGAAAGTCTCTATTCCTGGTATTACGCAAATTAGTTACGAAAACTTGATCAATTTCGACGGTCCGTTAAACTTATACATAGTAAAAGGATAAGTAACTTCAATTTGAAGTTGTTCAATCCACTAATCACAGTCTATAATATTTTTACTAACATTTTAAAATCATAAGAATAAAAGTATTGAGTCAATTTTTATGTCTGCAGAATTTTTATTGTTTATCAGCCTGACTATTGGACTGGCAAGCCTCTGTTCCCGCAGAAGTGAAAACACACCACTCAAACCGCGCAACATATAAAGTATTAAGTCAAAGCGGAACCATTGAAAAATATACTGCCTTTATGTATGTTTGTAGCATGTTTGCGGTAAAATGAGCACGTTTTAGAAGATCTCGCCCGACGCTAGTCTACCAGAAGAAGACAGTTAAAAAGGAAGACGAAGGGAGACCAGGGTACTTGCGTCAAGAATAATACCGCCTTTATGCCCGAGATTTAAACTGTGATCTTGTAATACTTCGTCTATTAGACTTTAAGCAGTAAATTTGTAGTTTCATTTGTAAAAAGTATGATGAAAAGATAAAATGAGCCTTCAAAGTTTCTGCCTTAAGAGGGCGTGGTACATAATTCAACGCTAAAAGTATTAATCTATAACTG
Organism: Medauroidea extradentata; assembly: GCA_003012365.1. NCBI lineage: Eukaryota > Metazoa > Arthropoda > Insecta > Phasmatodea > Phasmatidae > Medauroidea > Medauroidea extradentata. The sequence continues at coordinate 5,874 of PNEQ01028736.1, read as the reverse complement.
TAGGTTTCTTGAAGCTAATTTGCGAAAATTAAACAATAGCAATCCTAGACAATAGCCAACGTTTTAAACAAAATTGTTTCCAATGTTATGAACTTCTGAGGCACAATCTCTGACGCCGAAACCTCGTGCATTTAACTGCGGCGCAAGAGATCACGCGTAACGAATTAGTATTTCTGGACACATTTTTACTCATAAAGTTGGCAAATACCATTATCTAGGATTGTCATCGAGTATTTTATCAATATTGACTTCGAAAAAAGCGTAGAAATCAGTTGATGTTTTCAGCGTTTATTTATCTACCTCGCACTCTTAAGATCCAGGTTGGTATTTTCCCCAGACAAAGCAGTCTAAAAAAAGTAATTTTCAGCCGTCTTGACGGAGCCAAAGTATGTCTATCAGATATACCATATTTTTAAAACATAGAAGTATAGTCTCAAGTGTTTGTTTTTAATCGTTAAATATTCTGGAAACTTTTTAAACAGTTACACTTAAAATAATGCGTGTTACACGCTACAATTCCGGTCTTGCATCAAACGAGTACTTCACTTACTACTTTGTTCGTTCAACCCACGTTTATCCTTTCGTCAGACATCAATATCATTAGCATGTGACACATAATAATGGTGTGTAAATTTCACAGACATCAAAATTTAAAGTTTTAGTCTTCAATAAATTACTTTTATTTGTTACTAGCGACCCGGGTAGCACTAATTATCTATAGCCAAGAATTTAAGTCTATACATTGACATGCCGTACAATACAAGTCGCTATCCCACTTAATTAATTATTATTAATTAATCAATTTGTAGGAAAAATATGGCGAGAAATTGACGGCAAACAAAAAAATTATGTTGATCTGATCGCTAAAAACTTCACAGGATCACCCGCTGAGCTAATCTGAAGACTGCCTAAAAATTTCTTCAGAATCGCTCCAGCCGTTTTGGAGTCCCTAGGGGACATACATACACACATAGATTTGTGTGTGTATGTATGTATGTATATAAATGCTGAGAGGGCCATAAAATAATTAGCAACTTTGCTGTGAACATTCATTAGAATAGTCGAGAAATAGATGCCGTTTGGCACATTATTTTTGCACACGAGGCGAGAAAAATCATCTCCACAAAGCAGGATGGACTGCATGATACCATTCGCTCATTAACACGCTCCCCGTTTCCATCCAGGCGTCGTTCTCCTCAGCCTCCGCACAGAGCCAAGGCAGATAAATCACGCCTTGTTAACACCCGGCTCCTGCCACGCGTTCTTCCACCATTATCTTCTAGCGCGTGATAGACAAGCCAAAACCTCCTCGTCCATTTGTTTCACCGCTCGCCCATCACCAAGCTATCGATCATGTATGTGTATTGGAGATGCTAAGGGACACCATTTATTCTACATATTTTTTATATTCTTGCAGCTTGGCGGGTCACTTATTTGTCCGCTCGCTAGTCTGCGCCCCAGTCGCTACTACTGCGCGTTTACTTCTCACCTCTACAGTGCTGGAAAAAAATTATTATAATATTCATTTTTTTATTTTCCAAGTTGTAATTGTTATTTAGAGTAACTAGGGCATTAACGAACACAGAGAAATTGCATGCGCTGACAAGTGCAGTTTTATACGAAATTGGATTTTCCTTTACGGATATTTTGGAATGCTATACACATATATACACATATATACACATATATACACATATATACATATATATACACATATATACGCATATATACATATATATACATATATATACACATATATACACATATATACACATATATACACATATATACACATATATACACATATATACATATATATACACATATATACACATATATACACATATATACACATATATACACATATATACATATATACATATATACATATACACATATATACATATATACATATATACATATATACATACATACATATATACATATATACATACATACATAAATATATACATATATACATATATACATATACACATATATACATATACACATACACATATATATATACATATACACATATACACATATACATACATATACATACACATACATACACATATACATACACATATACATACACATACATACACATACATACACATACACATATATTAGACACCAGTATCAGATAATTGTCCATGAAAGTTAGATACTAAACATTTTTTGCTTTCTGTGTATGCAATATTGTCTAAATATAAATGGGACAATATTCAGTAACATAGGTCTACAAAATTATTTCTATGTTATTGGATTTCAGACTGAAAGCAAATAAATAAAAATTGATAATATTGGCAAAGCATTGTTTAAAATGTTTCTCAACTATTTGTTGTCATAAAATTAAGTTAAAATTGCGCTAGCAGATATGTTATAGAAATGTATTCTTGTGTTCTGGAGTGCTGCAGCACTAACGATCGTAAAAACTTACCTTTGTTGTAATTAATTTTACAATTCGTTGTAATTTTAATGATTTTAACTCTAAAAATGTGTGTAAACGTTGTAAGTTTACATTTTTTTTATTTGTTTATTTTTTTTTTTTACTTAATTTCGGATACAGACATAAGTTACCGTCGTGTGGGGCGAGTGTGGTAAGTTTGCAGTAATTCTCACTTCAAAGTATTGGTAATGAACTTTTGAAGCAATGGAAATATATGAGGGGTTGAGAGTCATATTGGTGTAAGTCACATTATTTAGCAAGGTCGTTTTTCTTAATATTTTTCACATTTTCCAAAAGAATATTCTGTAACAAATAGTTTACTCTTAACGGAACATTTGAATTCTATTTGCGTATTATAAGACTGCTCTGCATTTTACACGTGATTAAAAAAATTTTTAAGCGGAAATTATTTTAACTGACTTACATCACTATAAATCTACGCCCCTCAATTATATTATATTACGTTTTTGCAATTACAATGTGTAGTATTGAACAAAAAAATTGTAATTTACATAAAATAAAATTATGCAAATCAATTTCACCCCATAGGTTGGGGTCAGTTTGATACCCCCTCTGAAGTTACACATAATGAATGCCCGTAGTATTCAGAAGATCAATCTCAAACAACAAGGAAATCCGTTCACCAGTTTCTGTTATGTATATTTTGGTATTGGTTGGGGTGAATTTGATCCTCTGTAGGGTGATTTTATATGTCCCTTTACGACTTTTGCTCATTTTAAAATCAAAATCCGATGAAATTTGTTTGCCTAGTAGATAATTTTTCAGAGTATGTTTCTTTACATAGCATTATGCGATAATATGCTTAACTTACGAGTAAGAATTTAAAAAAAAAAGACAGTTTTTAGATAAAATAAGGGGTTGAAACCACGAAATCTAAAAATAAATAGAAAACTGTCATTTTTATAATTTGTAATATGATAATATCTAGGGCTCTGTAATAACCGAACTTCAAAAATACTCGTATTTTGATATGAAAATAATTTTACCATCCGAAAATTGTTGCACGAGAGGTTTACAGATGTTCATTTGTAGTATGCGTTAAACTGTTTCTTGCGTTCAATTGCAAGAGTTATTTTTTACTAATATGCAGGATAAGTTTAAATTAAGTAGGCGTAATATTTTAACTCACACTCGCTGCTACAACATTTTGCAAACCTGCGTATCGTATTATAAACACTCGTTCCTAAAGGTTTATAAAAATTATAACAAAATAGTTTTCTTATTGGTTTTATAACAGTGTAGGCTAGACATATTTGAACCTTGGTATGGTAATTTAATGAGGACATTTCAAAAGAACGTTCTATGTTCATGCTAATTCAATGTAATTTTTCATCACTCACACAAATAATATCAGAAGCTACAGAGTCAATTTTAGGACATCTTCATAAGTAAGCTGACAGAATTATTTAGTAAGGGTGAGCGGAACGTCGTATCACAAACATCGTGTCGTTTACTCCGCGCCTATTAAAAGTGTTCACATATTCCTGAAACTGCAGTGTTCGTGAACGTGTAACAGCACACGTTATTCAGAGGATAGGCGAGGGGAGTGGTTTCCAGCGCGTGCAATGCTCGTCCCAGTGATTCAAGACCAGTACGCCATCGTCCACAATTCATCGATTCCTGATTGTTCCCAGCGAGGTTTTGTGTTTTCAGACCTCGCGTCCGCGGCGGGAGTTTTTTGTTCCCTCCTCTCATCTCCCCGCCAACCCACGTCGTTCGCCGATCTCGTTTCCTCTCGGTTCCACAGATTTTTCGGGGGAGGTTGGCTGGTCGTTGAAAGGCTTCGAGCCAGCTCCCTCTCCCCGACCCGTGTTCAATTAAAAACTGAGCATCGCGGCGCGGCTATCTACACCCGGGCCTCAGCACGGCGTGCCTATTGACACGAGGGAGATGCTGCAATCAAGCGCTCATTGTGGCGCCTGTCTGCACCAGGGCCCGCGCACATCTGCCGGAGCGCAGAGCTGACCGCTCAACTCTGATCTCGCCCTGCAAATATTTCATACCCGTATTGTTCTCGTGGGAACCCTTGCGTCGTGTCTTACTCTTATATTCATTTTCCCAGACAGAATGTTGACCGTGTACGTACCACAGAATGACGGGACTGACCTCTTGCATGGCAACACTGAGTCTAAGAAATTTCAAGAAGAGACATTCGACCAAATTATATGATAGAATCATATCAGCAAATAAGTGAATGAATTTCTCAGTACTGCTGCTTTTTATGCTATTTACTACTTTTACTGAAGTTCTGTAAGTAATTAAACAAAAGCATAACTTCAAAAGGTATACAGTATATGGTAAAATATTTTCATATGCAATACAATGAATTTCTGTGTGCATAAATTAAATAATTATACAATTTCTAATAACCATAATATAAAGGCAACTTAGAATTGGTAAATAGCATTTTCAATGTAAAACAATATTCGACTAAATAGTAGCTTTACCTAGTGAAGTGAATCACTGTATACTTATTAGAAACACCGTAATAAATAATGTAATACGTGTGTATATGTGAATAAACATATATAAAGCACGTTGCATCTGGACTTATATTTGATATAATGAGCGCCAGAGTTCCGTAGAACATGTCACAGTTGGCCAACTGACTGCAAGCGGTTAATGAACTTCATGTGACAATCTTATGCGGCGAGTTCATGTAACACTTCATGAATTCCAATGGGCTACTTGCATGAAATTTAAAATTCATTAAAAATAAATCGACATAAAAGTACAAAGAAAAATACCGAATCAGAAAGAATATTTCTATATAAAAGTTATATTAACTATACCACACATTTAACATAAATTAAAACATTCACCACTGGGGCGCTAACGGAAAATCGGTCCTGCGTCTTCAGCCTGTACCGTGTCTTAATACTCTGGTGGTCATCCGATAATTTAAGTTAAGCAGCTTCGAGCAAGGTTAGCACTTGGATGGATGAGCGCCAGGGAACACCGGCACCGCGTGCCATTGGTGCATATAATAATAGTTTGGACTACAATAAAGGAGAATTCAAGTAAGTGTCCTAACCACTGAGATATTCTCGTGCCCTCTTAAGACTAAATTAATATCAACTGAAACAGTACTCTGTTCTGCTCATTATTTTAAAATACCCTGAACGAAGAGCTTAAGAAAAAAATAAAATATATAAGTACCTTTATTAAAATAATTACTTATTAATTGTATGTAGCATATTGTTACGGTGTCGCAATCCCGCGGTGTCGGTGGCGTCGCGGAAGAGTAGGAAGACGATTGCACAACCCCGCGGCGTCAGTGACGTCGCAGGACGGCAGTAAGTGGGTGCTGGGTAATCAACAAGTCACCAAAAAGTGGCGGATTGCGGCAACAGTGGTATCCCAGGAATCCGATGACTCGAGGAGTTAAGTGGGTCTTA
>PNEQ01028735.1:0-13201 GCA_003012365.1 Medauroidea extradentata | reverse complement strand
TTGTACCTGAATTTAATTGTTTTATATGGGTCTTTTTAAAAAAATTTCCAAGATGCAAATATCTTGTGCCCACAAATAAATTACGAAACTTAAATAATATTTTTATTTTTTTCTATGTTTGTGAAAACATCCCTCAAATTTTTGCACCTGTAAAACTGTCTCCATCTTTTATTAATTGAACATCCATATTGGGTTTCAGTGGAAACCACCCAATCGAACAATTACATTATTTAAATGATGTGATACCTTTGATGTTATGATCTCGATAGCTTTGGCACACAAAGGCTGATCGAAAGTAACAACACAGCTCGTTTGTCCTTGTCTTTTGAAGCAAACAGTAGAGCTGAATAAATGGTGGATAAATTCCCAGGCTCCAGGTTTATGAATGGCAGTGGTGTTACTTCAGTTGAATGAAAGTCTGTTGAAGGATTATACATTGATGCCTTCATATAGCCATTCCATGATGGAGGTGCAGAAATTCTTGCCCATCTACCACCTATCCAGAGTAAGTCCATCACCTGTGCTTGAGCTACTGAACCTACAGGTCCTAAGCAGAGCTGCTTAATTTCGATGTCCTTCAAGCCAGATGATATAGGCTTCTTGTACCAGGAAATGTTGAATTTCCCTACTGCACTGATCTCACTTGCTTTTCGTGTTTCTCTGATGCATGGAATGGGACTAACTTTGGTTGCAGAAGCAGGAGTTGCACATCTGATTCCACCCATACAATGAAATGTATTGTTGCCATCTAATGTGTTTATGTTGAAATCAGCATTGTCAAAACAGAACTGAGAGAACTGACCAGCACTATGCGCATCTGAATTATTTTCATACAATACTGACTGCTCATACTTGTGCACTTCAGCCATGTTGGTAGAAAATCCAAGACTACTAAGCACTTCAACAAGCTGTTTGGAAGCATAACGTCGATGACAATACACACCAATAGCAATGAGTACAGGAGAACTAAATGATCTAGGCCTGCATGCTGATATCAGTGCTTGTCCTACAGCGATTCGTTTTCTCTTTATACTGTTTAATTCAGGATTATGTGATGATATAATAGTTTCCAACAGTGAAAACAGTGTGTCAGGAAATGTATTGCAATCTGACAAACTAGTATTGTCTACTGCAGGATATGTATTAGAGTCATAATTTATGGAGCGAATATCCTCTTTCAAAATCTCGGCTGCAGTTTTAACAATACGTATGCGCTGCTCGGTCGAAGAACTTTTACGATCAGAATACCACTTATCATGTAGAAGCTGATGTGCTGTTCCTTTGAAATTCACTACTGATGACTTTCCAGGAAGCTCTGTAAACACAACTCTATTGCCATAGTGTGACTTTAGCTTTTCTTTCAAGTAAATGCGACTGTAAGAACAAGGATTTGTTGTTGATGACTTTGAGAAGGATTCCATAAGTGAAACAAGGTCATCTAGCAGGAAATGACATTCCTCATTTCTTTCCATAAATTCTGTCAATCTGCAGAAAGCTTCTTTCTTATTTATATCTTCTGGTCTACCTCGTTTGTAAGATTCTCCATCTCTGGTACCAAAGGAAAAGAACTGTGAGTGACAGTTTTTATGATATTTGTTTTCAGCTGCGACAAGATCCTGTACACTGTCTATTCGAGCTGCAACAATACTGTCCCAATGGTCGCTTCGCTCTTGGGCCCTTACTTTAATAGAGGTACTGAAACTTAAAGTTCGAACTTCATATATAATGTTTCTGTACTTCACTTCTTTCTTGGTTTCTTCTCTGATAGACGCTTCCTCACCGCAGAATATACAGTCCCTCTTTAAGTTAAACAATGGCAATGATGAACGCAATGTTACTTTGTTTAATTCAATATCACTGACATGGTTTCTTCCTTTTTCTACCTTACTAAATTTCTTGATTGTGCTTTTTCTGGTATAATTTTTTCCACATGAAATACGTACAATAACACTAGGCAGAGCACTAAGAAAATCTTCCTTACCATCTCCACGCTCTCGGCTTGCAGCAACAAGGCTGCCCATGCCTCTTGTAACCACGACAGTCTGCCCGCCATTATTAAAATCTCTGTCACATATAAAACACTTCTCACTCATTCCAATATTTCACTGATAGAATATGCGTCTTAAAAGTTCTTTTACTATTCCAATAAACATCACAGATAGCATACTAAACAAAAACCACTCACCGAACTGTGATTCACTTATCATGGCAGTGCAATACAGTGGGACGAGGTGAAACATCTGGTCTGAACCTGTTCGCGCATCCGACTGAACCTGTGCTCGACTACAGATCGCCGGCCGGCGTACCGGTAAATATGAGTCATAGTAGCTCTACCACAGCGCTAGTGTATCGGTAGGAAGAATTATCTGTCCGATGCTATGCACTTACGCGACACACACAAGGCAGATATAAAACAACAACAGTATTACGTAACAGGTATATTAATACATCTTTTCTACCATAGCAACAGGATAGACAAAATAAATTCAGGTACCTTATACCAGTAATGTTTATATAGTTTATGAAAGTGTGTAGAACAGTACATTTACATCCATTTATTGATTATAAATAATGTTACATTTATTGCGGTGTAATTTGCAACAATAATGAATTATAATTACCTAAGTACCTTTTACTTAACAATTTTGCAAAATTACGATACATTATAATGAGAATTTTTCGTGCAACAGTCTTGATATAGATATTTCGGCACTTACACCATTATTGCATAAAAAAATTATGATGCCGGCATCTGAGAGATAAATTTATAACACCCAAAGGAAGGTCGGTGCAAAATTTTAAAACTTCATTATTTTATTATTTTTTTTTTTTTTTTAGGTTTGCCCGATTCTTCCCTTAAAATGCCTGGGCTAACAATTAATGGTATTGAATATGTGGGTTGGCTAACATGTTTATTATATCTATAATTTTTAGAATTATTGTGGGAGACTTTGAAGTTAAAAGCGTTCGAAAATCATCAAGTCGCAAGAAAATAATTAATGCATAGTTATATCGACATGAACAAATGCCTGTAAGCCTCTAACTAGAAATTAATTAAACATAACCTCACTCGAGAATATACACACATTATATATACGACCGTTATAAACACGAATTACTATCTGAAAATCACAAGGCACTACATTATCGGTTATAGAATAAATTGGATTGCAATATATAGCTCCTCGCTGCAAGTGAATAACCCTCACTTGTTAACACATAACCTCAAACTTTGTGGCATTTCATTGCACGATTGCAGCTTCTATTCTAGCTAATTGATTGTATACATATCACAGCCTTTTATGAAGCGTACAGGATGGACTGTGATTGAAATTCTTTATTTGTGGTTCAATAATGACATTTTAAACAAATCACAATTTATATTTTGCACTTCGCATTTCACTTCCACGTGGCGTCCATTCCTAAAGCTGGAATCACACGACGCAATTTACAGATTGCGCAGCTCGTTGCATGCTATCAGCTGCGCAATAATTGCAATAAAATCTCTCTCATTCACTCCATGTCCACCTTCTATATGGCGCAATTTGCAATGCAATATACACACAATTCTTTCATTTCCTGCTAAACTATAGTTTGTTGCCTAGCCCTATTGTATTAAATTGGAATTATTTTTAAAACATATCATTGTGTGATGGATGCGAAGACGAGGAAAGTGAAAGCCTTACATGCTTTAGCATTGATGAAAATGTTATCCGATGACGATGAGATTGAGCGAACTCCTCCATAAAAAAAAAAAAAAAAAAAGAGAAAAATTTGGATTATAAAATGGATTGCTAGAAGGAATAACGGCCGCGGAGCAATTGCAATGCTCGAAAACGAGTTGAGGCAAGTATTGGATTATAAACTTTCTGGTAGAACATTCACTTTATTGTTACTTTATGCTCGTATAGCATTTGTTTACACTTTGCACACTTTTATTCCTTCAGGTTAGAAGATCCTGATTCTTTCAAGAATTTCTGCCACATGGACGAAAAGAATTTTGATTACATTCTTGAAAAAGTGACACCACACATACAAAAGCAAAACACAACAACAATGAGGGAATGCATAAGTCCCAAAGTAAGGTATGTTTAATTGGTATAGTGACTGTTTTACATAAATTCAAAATTCCTAATTATTAACTAATATGTAATTTTTGGATATGCAAGTATAGGTCTACAAAGTTATTAAAGTTATTTACTTGTTGCAACCTTCCATTCATTTTAAGTTATTAAGTGGGTATTTCTGGTGAGCAACTACTGTACAACTGTGACCAAACAGTATTAAAATAAATTGTTTAAATTATTTAATGCATTCAATAAAACACCAGCTTCAAAGAAAGATTCTGATGCTCCAGGCTACACATTATTAGATTTCCTTTGAGAGCTCTTTATGTTATATATTCGACTTTTTCAGCATGTTAATTTTTTGTTGCTTAATGCAGTAATGCAATATTTTTTAATATATGTATACAGTAACAATGCTCTACTTGTGACATATTTTTCTTTTCAGATTGGCAGTTACACTTAGATACATAGCTTCTGGGTGCACTTATAGAGAGCTAATGTATCTTACAAGAGTTCCTAGTAACACACTGTCTGTGGTAATTCCGGAAATCCTGAAGGCAATTTACACCACAATGTGCGAAGAATTTTTGAAATTACCTCAAAGTGCAGATGAATGGGAAGCTATCGTAAAAGAATTTGATGCTCAATGGAATTTTCCACACTGCATTGGTGCTCTGGATGGTAAGCATGTCACATTTCAACCACCAAGAAGCATGCGTTCCTATTATTATAATTATAAGGGTACACACAGCATCATACTACTTGCTTTATGTGATGCAAATTACAGATTCATTTACATTGATGTTGGTGTTAATGGGCGAGTTAATGATGTTGCTGTGTTCGGGAACAGCACTCTTTGTGCATCTTTGAAAAAAAAAACACCTTAAATTGACCTGCACCCCGGCCATTGCCAGGAGGGAATGTGGACGTACCCTTTGCTATTGTTGCTGACGATGCCTTCCCACTCTAGCCCAACATAATGAAGCCCTTTCCTATGAGAGGGTTAACACATGGGAAAAGAATATACAACTACAGATTGAGCCGAGTAAGAAGGACCATTGAAAATGCTTTTGGCATATTGGCTCAACGCTTTCGCATTTTTCAGACAAAAATGAACCTCTCTGTAAAAAAAGTTGAGCTAATCACTCTCACTTGTTGTGTTCTTCACAATTTTCTCCGGACTGCTGAGCTAGAAGAACAAAATGCAAATATTCAGAAAGAACTAGGCATACCTAAAGATGTCGACGAAAATTCTACATTGGGGGGTTTAAGGTCCTACCAAGGTGGAAATCATTCGAGTTCTGAGTGCTTGAAGATAAGAAATGAGTTTACGAACTATTTCAATGGTGTTGGGGTCGTGGAATGGCAGGAAGATGCTGTGGCACGAGGAAACTGTTAGTTGTGTCGATATGTATGTCATGTTTATTTCACTTGCTTTATCAAATATTTTTACTGTAAGCTGATGGTTAAAACGTTTCTCATGTTATCAATAGAACCAAGTTGTGTGTGTTGTATATGAATAAGACTGTGCATTTGTGTGTGTGTAGCATGAACAGAATCAAAGAAAGTAGTACAAGTTATTCACCTGAAAACTACGTACTACCCCTCGATTTAAATAATTATCCATATGTGTATATTCAGAGTTACATACTTATTATTTTAGTAAGTTCAACATTTTATTTAAATATTACACAAAAAACATTTTTAACTCAAGTTAAACCTCGAGACTGTACTTAGGTATTCACTAATAAATTAGAAATTAACATATCATTTAAACTTTTGTTGACTCAAACTAAAGCATTGCACATTAAAGTGTTTATAGCATATTTATTTGTCATCAAATATATCCACGTAGGTGGCCTATTTTCTGCAGTTTTCATTATAACTGGTACTATATTAGGAATAAAACGAGCACCCTCAGAATATAGGTCTAAAAAAGTTAAAATCATTATGTAATTTTAAGCTTTTTTTTGTTGCTTCTATTGTATTGTGGTCTGTAAAGCAGTGCTATGAATTGAAATAAAAAGACATAATTTTGTAGTCCATTAATTTATTCTTTTTTAATTGGTAGCAAATATCAGCTATTCAATATGACAAATCAATCAATATGCTTACAAAAAATAACCCAAAGAACACAAAGAAAGAATGCAATTTTATAATAAAAATGGACTAAAACTGAACATATGTAGGTCTAGTCCATTTAATGAAAGTTAACTGTATTTGGACATTTCTCTTCTGAGGAAGGTGCCTGGTAGTTATATTGTGTTGACAATTAAATCTGGCTTCTTGTAAAACAGGATGGTTTTAATACTAAAACAATAAAACTACCCTACCTGACACAGAAGAGAAATGTCAGAATATGGACAGCTTAAATGGAATGGACTATATTAAAAGCTTTATAATCAGCAAATGCAAATATTTTCAGCATTGGTGTCATTTGCCTGTGCTTCTAGTGCAAGCGTCATGATTTGTTTTTTCAGGTTAACCACAACAGCTTTATTTTTTATGTCATTTAAAATGTCACCAATGACTAGGCCAAATCGTTGATTTGCAGTTTGCGGGGCAAGGGGCTGTGGAGATGATGCTTTCAGACTGTCTGCAATTGATTTGTATGCATGCTCTTTTTGTGAAGTGCTTGTTGTGGTAGCACTCTGGGAAACTGACGAATACTGTCTCTTTTTAGGCCTAATGGTTTTCCTTTGGGATGGTCCAGATGAAGGTGTAGAATTACTATCAGCTTCAGTGTTGGTAGCAAATAGTTCCCCATTTACTGGAGAAACTGAATACTCCACTAACTGTAACATACAAAAAACCCTACCTGTTATCTATTACACATTCACTGACATTTATTTGTTTCATTATAAGTTCCCAAGCAGCAACAGTATATTTTCCTAATTTCTTATAAACATCACAATGTAGCTATTACACAATATTCAGAACAAATGTTACAGAATTGTGTTAACAATGTTTACATTAAAAAATTATGCATTGTATTGCTACAAACATTTTCCAAATATTATTATGCGTGAAATATATATGTTACATCTGTGATGAGGTTATATGAAATACTTACAGCCATAAGATGTTTAAATAAAAATGGAACAAGTAAAATACAAATGGGCTTGTTTCTAGTGAACTCACTGATGGTTAGAAAAATTATATGCAATACTTTTTCATTATATATATTTATATATATATATATAAAAACAATCAAAGATGTTGAGCATCACCAAATTATTTTTTATTAAAACAATGAACAAAGTGGTATTTGAAAGAGCAAATGACTACATCTAATGTTTTCATTCTTAATGCTGATTTATTGGAGCATTTATAACACTTGTATCCTCTAAAAAAATTTATGTAACTAATGAGCATAGGATAGTAAGTTGAATTGAATCATCTACTTTTTATATGTGCTTCTTACGTAATGTACAAGAACTACATAAACCTACTGTTGCTACCAGAAAATGTGAAAGGCCTTAACTTAATTGGATGAGTATTGATTTCAGGTTAAGTGAATTTGAAGTAGTATGCTCAATTATTGTGTTTTGTAATGCACCATTTGTGCTCTTATTTGCTTTTGTCTAGCATGACATATTTTATTTATATTCTGAGTCTGTTTTAATTAGCAATGGCTTTGTAATAATTTGTTCACATTTAAAATATGTTTGAAATAGTTGCAAAAAAAATTAAATTGAAAATTAACCTATACAGTACATTAAATAATAATGTGCACATTCCCATACAGCACACTTGAGAAACGTCGCAACGACGTCGCAATGTCGCATTTCGGTTACACTCCACAGAAGTCATACTGTAACGTCCCAGTGACTTTGCCATGCAACCAAGTTCTGGCCCTGGTCTTTGTGACGGACGTGCGACGTCGCAGAGAAACCTTTGTGTTACTTTTTAGTCATATGAGAGTTTATAAAATGTTATTATTATTTCTTTCTTTCAAATGTTCTCATAAGTATTCGTAAAATTTATTCTTTATAATTACTGTAACTGATCAAATTTCTAAAGTCTCAAAAAAATTTAAATCGTGTGAATGATTGTTAAGTAAAATAGTACTTAAGTACTCATGGTGCTGGTTGTCTTTGTTCGCGAACATGGGGAAACAAGTAAATACATTTGAAATTGTGTAGTGTTGTGAAAGCCTATGAATTCAGTCGGTTTATAGGATTTGTGTAACAGTAGTAAGTATTTATTTTAAATATAAAATCTTCATGACATGAATTAATTTGTCTATTGTTTTATATATTTGTGAAGTACATATATTCATAGGTTATAATTTCAGTTAGGCACATTAATTTAATTTTCTTTCTTGTATTCCAGCCCATAGATGAAGAGAATTTTGCGGACTATATCAAAATATGTTCAAAATTTATGATAAAGATGTGCACCTGTGAATCACTTTGAGGTTATGTCTCAGTCTACATTCATGTCATGTTCAAAGGTATATTAAACATATCACAATGCGGTTTAACATAATTAATTCCCTCAGTGATTACTTACACAAAGTGTCTGTTACAATTAGGTATTTTTTAAGTAAAATGTTAATGCCAAACTCTTCGAAGTGAATTCCCTTACAGTATGGTAACGTCCCATTAACGTCGCACACCAAAAAGTGTGACGTCCCAGAAACGTCGCAGTGACATCCCAGCAACGTCACAGCGAGGTTGCAGTGCGACGTCACGGCGAGGTTGCCATGTGACGTCACAAAAAGTGGACAAATACACGTCCCTGCAACGTTGCTGGGACGTCACTGTGACATTTTGCAACATTTCTGGGACTTTACACTTTTTGGTGTGCGACGTTGCTGCGACGTTTATGCGACGTTATCGTGCTGTATGGGTTTGGGAAACTAGCCCAAGTTAATTGAAAGTAATACCTCCTCGACAGTCTCTTCTTCATGATGAGGGTTCCTTATGTTTGAAGTAGACTGGATACACACATCTTTTTCCAGCACAGGTGGAGGTAGGTGGCACTGTGTCTTGTGATTGACTCCAATGGATTTGTGTTGAATGATTAGAAACATCAAGATGCTCCGGGAGACTACTACGTTGTCTCTCCTGGCTCAACAGGCTTTGAGATTCATCATCAGGCATTGGTGTCGACACAGTGGCCAAGAGGCTAACACTGTGTTGTGTCTCCTGGCTCAAAACGTTCTGTGATTCAATAGTTGGAATTGGTGTCGAAACACTAGCCCTCATAATAATATGTGGAGCTAGGAACATCATTTCTCCATAGTAATATAGGCTTGATTTGTATACCTGTAAAAAATAGAACAGGTTATGTAAATGAAAAATTTATATTATCATGCAGTTTTGTGAAATTGCTATAGTGGACATATTTTATAAATATTTATTTACATCGTCTGTTCCAGCACCACTTTTTTTCAGATCTCTTCTTTTTCTGCTGCTCGTTTGTGAAACTCGTCCGCAGGTTTCGGAATTTGGATTTGATATCTTCGGCAGTTGTATTTGGTCGAACTTCCGATACATTTGCAGCCACAGCCTTTAAAGCACTATCGCGCAAGTGTCTATTATGATAGTTAGGCGATTTTATGTTATATAGCACCGAGTATTTCTTATACTCCTTCCAATAACCGGAACACACTCTCACATGTCCACTCCATTCTTTGGTTATGTGTACATTAAAGCCCGCGAAAACTCTACTTGAAATGGCCAATCACATTTCTTGTTGCATGCAAATTGCAAGACATTGCACAGAAATATAGAGCTTGTTCTATGCTCACAAATCGCGTCGTCGCTTGCATTGCATGTGAGATTCCGAGAATTTTGTGTCCGACATGCAATGCAATTTTAGCAGATTGCACTGAAATTGCGTGTTTATTGCGTCGTGTGATTCCAGCTTAACGGAAAATACAAAATGAAATCGCCTGGTCCAGTGCTGCCAATGTGATGTGTATGGTACAACTCGAGATTAAGATATCGGTATTCAGTAAGTAACGCAATATTTGTAATAAAAAAACTTTAAAATTCAGAAACAAATATTTGTATAGTAATTATTACTTTAAAATATGCTTATATGACAATACAGACAGCAAGGGTTTAATGTTTTCAATGTTGGTGAAGTCGAACTACCCTATATTTTTAAGGACCTGATAAACCCTACCAAGTTTCGATCCCCTGACGAGTCTTGAACAAAACTGACGAGGAGATGCTGTGGTTTTGAATGTAAAACTAATGTCAGCAATACAGAATGCAGGTAATAAATGTATATTCGTACAAACAGTGTTTTTACATATTGAATCCAAGACATTAAATATTACTCAATAACCTTACTAGAAAATAATATTTTTAATGTCGAACGACATTACGAATAAAGAATATATTAGTTATCATTTAATTACCGAAAATGATAACTTTACAACTAAATTTAAACTTGGTAGAAAAGTAGGTATACGTACTTAATACTTTTTAAAGAGTCACATAGAAATTTGCCTCGAAATTAAATGAAGGGAAACTAAACAACTTTCAGTGCTAGTAATTAAATTTAACCTACATTTTGTATCATGAAAATTTTAGTAAATTAACATAAAATTTAGTGTGTAGGAACAATTTGTAACTGTTTTACATTAAAATATTTCTTACTTAAATTTTTTTCAAGACAATGCGTGAACACCTATTATCTGGCTTCACCAGCCGCTACTGGTTATGGACGACAATAAGGTACATTCACATAGTCACAACAGCCAGACTTAAATACATTACACCTCTTGAATGTAATGAATTTTGGGGCATACAGGAATTTTTACCCGTAATATGTCTATTTTCGGTACTTTTACCTTAAAGAATTTTTATAGTTTTAATGATGTAATAGAGTCAAGCATTTCACTAAAACGAAGCTTTAATCAGTTAAAAACTGACCTACAAGTTAAAGCACAAGATAACAGTTTTGAACGTCATATCAACAACATAGATAAATAGATACATAGAGATATAAATTAATTACATTTTTCCCCACTTTAGTAGAGAACATAGTCATCCAAAAGTTTAGAGGGTGTTTTTATTCTCTTAGGTCTGCCAGGAAATCTTGTCTGTGATATTTTGGTTAATTTATCATCAGACGGAATTTCACAGCTAATGTCTTCGTGAGTTTTACTTTTTTGAGTAAAATTATTCTTTTCAGAAATAGGTCTCAAATCTTGACAACTATCTTCTGTTTCTTTCACATATGGTTCATTGTTTTCATTCTCTGTACCATTTTCAGGGTTCATGTTATAGATAGGTTCTGATGTTTCTTGAAGGAGAGTTACATCACCTCTTGGGGCTAGGTGTTTTAACGACACAGTAGATTCTCGACCATCTGCATGTCATACTGTAGCATGTTGGAGATTAGCCTCAATGAGCTTAACCTCCTCCACCAGCGGTTCATATTTATTTTGTCTGATATATTTCTGTAGCAGAACAGTGTCAGACATGCTGAGAAAATTTTGCAACGAATTCCCGTTTGAAGAATTTTGTTGATGGCAAAACAACCTCTCATGGGGGGTGCAATTTGTTGCAGTGAATAACAGTGAGCGAATGCAGCGTAGAGCATCGTCTAACACAGTTTCCCAGTGCTCCACTTTTAACTTATTTGTTTTCAAACCAAGCATTATCGTTGTCCTTATGGTGCCATTATATCTCTCAGCCTGGCCATTTCCAGCAGGGTTGTAAGGTGTAGTTCGACTAGTAGCCACTCCTCGGGAGTGAAGAAATGACTTCAATTCTTCCGACATAAAAGATGATCCTTGGTCGCTGTGAATATAAGGAGGCATTCAAAAACAGAAAACAACTGAGTTAGTTTATGAATCACAGTAAAAGACGTCAAGTCTTTGCATGGAAATGCAAACGGAAATCTTGAGTACCCAACTATTATGGTCAGTAAATATCTGTTCCTGGAACCGTTCAAAAGGAGCTGTTGCTTTGATGAGGTGGCCATCTCTGTGTCTACTGAAACGTGGCTTTAATGCAGCTGTCATCCTTCGAATGTCTTCTACAGAATAAGAGTAGTTGTGAGTTCTTATCCAATGAGACATTCTTGCAACTCCACAATGGCAAAGAGACTGATGTAAATCAAATAAGGTAGTAACTCTTACTGAAATACAAACTCGAGTGAGAGTATCAGCTACTGTATTGTCCTTTCCTGGTCTGTACACAACATCAAAGCTGTAGCATGAAAGCTCCAGTCGTCATTCTTGATCTTGCAGCTATGCTTGGCACCGAACATAAAACGACAGTGACCGTTGGTCAGTTATGACTTTGAAATGACGACCCATTTGACGTCGACCGGTCCTCACAGGTGTTTGCATGGCGAACTAGGCTACGTTTGGTCAGCGTAATGGTGGTGAGAAGGGCGCCAGCATAGTCTGCACTCGGACTAGCACAAGACTCTTGTGTTTGTAGGGTCGTGGTCGAACACCCGGGCTATATACCTGTGAGGGGTCTGTCTAGCTGACTGCGATGAATACAGTTACCGGTCGGACATGTTATGGGCCTG
The DNA here is from genome assembly GCA_003012365.1 of Medauroidea extradentata. Taxonomy (NCBI): domain Eukaryota; kingdom Metazoa; phylum Arthropoda; class Insecta; order Phasmatodea; family Phasmatidae; genus Medauroidea; species Medauroidea extradentata. The sequence goes on along the minus strand of PNEQ01028735.1, from coordinate 626 downwards.
TCCACGCCACAACCACACCGTATGAAAGCACTGACTCTAGTCACCTATGGGCTGGTGACACGCCAAGGGTGAAATGGATACTCTTAAGTGAAATAAAAGAAAAACTCACCAATTGAACAGTTTCCTGAACATATATATTACCTGGAATGTAATGATGATGGTACAATAGCCGGGTTAGCGGACGCGCGAATTAGGCATCGCGGGGAGCCATGTTGGAAATGCTCGCACATCCGGGGATGCGACATGTACTCTCAATAACCGAGGGGGCAGCGAGTCTTCCCCGTGTCGGTACTCTCTCAAAGGGCGCTTAGCAAATGTTTTACATACTAAAATTGGCTAATGCAGTTGAATGGAAGGTGAAAGAGAAAGTTGCAGCCCTTGAGCGCGTGCGGGAGTAACACCCAACCGATCTGTCTGCCCGCTGATCAAGACTGACTTGACCTTGGCGCGGAGCCTCGGACACAGTCCGGCGCTCCCGCCAAAACCAAAATGTCCCTTAACCGTGAAATGAGATGACGTGATACATACAAAAACATGACTCTCTTAATCACTAAATATAAGTATTATCAAATTGAATTGTGCACATAATGTTTGTGTCTTTCTAATGATGAGTTCCCAAGTTCGTG
>PNEQ01028734.1:0-13201 GCA_003012365.1 Medauroidea extradentata | reverse complement strand
CTAATGCCACAGGTAGGGTAACAGTTATTTAATAGTTATCAGCTTCAATATTACAGCTATGTGACTGTGAAAACTAAGTTGTCAACTTTGGAATAGCAGTATAGCTGCAATTTTGCAGTCATTTTCTGAAATAACTATGGAAAAACAGTCGTTTTGTACAAAATTGACTGTGAGTAGCCAGTTACATTTCCAGCAGGGTGTGCATCAGTTGTTGATGATGGTATTATTTGTGACTTCTGTGGCAAATGGTTTCACTTTCCATGTGCTAGGGTCAATGTCAATGCAGTCCCCGAGGGTGAATGGAGATGTTTTTACTGTCAGTTTGAGGAAAAGCTTGCTGAAGAAAAACACCATGCTGATGCATTTCAGAAGCAGATGATCTTGAAAGAAAAGGAAATAGAACAATGGGAAGCAGAGAATATCAAACTTGCTGAAAAACTGGCCAGTGTGAGAGAGGAAAATAGTGAGATACTCCGAGACATCTGTTCATCTGACAAATTAGTATCCTCTCAGGAAAATTTTAAAGTTGTTACAAGAAAGCACAAAATGCCTAGACAATCATTTCCACCTCTAGTCTGTTCACAGGCCTCGCAACCAGAGCTGCACTGCAGGAATAGCTTCTCTGCTCTTGCTGACTTGGAGGAAGATGAACCAGAGATCATCACTCCGACAGCCAACAGCACAGGAAGATCCAAGAGGAAAAGGAGAGTGCTCATCCTAGGAAGCAGTCACGCGAGAGGCATGGGAGAGAGTGTCAAGGATAAACTGGGTGAGGGATTTGAATTGCTTACAATTTGCAAACCTAATGCTGGACTTGGCAGTGTTGCAGAAGATATAAGTAGATTAACGGAAGGTTTTTGCGAGTCGGACCAAGTTGTCATTGTGGGGGGAATGGGTAATAACATTGATAAGAGTGAAATGTATTCAGTTGTTAAGGATATCAGCAACATTGCCAGGGCCACCGGTCACACCAGTGTGCTGATCAGTGAGACACCACAACGGCATGACAAACCTGTTCTTGAGAAGAAGGTGTAGGCAGTTAACTTTGCTCTGCGTGGCTGTGTGGGGTCAGGCAGATTCAGTCACATTGGTGTGATCAGTCTAGAGGAAATAACCAGAGCCGATCACACGAGACATGGTTTGCACTTGAATCGTTCGGGCAAGAGGAAACTTGCTGACCGAATTGCTCGTACGATTCGGGGCAGACATGCCTCAAGTCAGAATATTCAGGTCATTGTTGGTAACCGTAAACATTTTTTAGAGTAAAAGACTCCATACCTTTAAGATTAAATTCATGTAACAAAGAAGTTTCCCTTGCACACCCAGCCTCAAAAATAACTTACAATTCTTCAATCAATAATAAACCACCAATAAAAAATAATGCTAACAAATTGTGTCGTTTCCATGAAAATATAAGGGGTGTTGCTAGCAAAATTAATGAACTATCAGTATGCTTACAACAATTGTCTACAGAATACAATCTGGACTTTCAAATATTATGTTTAACAGAAACTCATTTATCAGAAACGTTTGCGAAGCAAGTAAAAATTTCTGGTTATTCCCTCTGTTCCAGATATTGTAGAACAAGCATGACTAAGGGAGGTACCTGTATTTACATGAAAGAAAATGGTAATATAAGTTGTGAAAATGACGTACATTTAATATGCGAAGATCAAGTTTTTGAATGTAGTTGTGTATGCATGACAACTGAATTAGGTAAAAAAGTAATTATTATGAACATATACAGAGCTCCAACTGGCAACTTTAATAATTTTTTGAAACTGCTTGAAATTAATCTTAAATCGGTTTACAGACCTAACCTAGAAATTATTTTATGTGGGGACTTCAGTATTGATTACTTAACAGATAGCAACAGAAAAACTTAACTAAATAGTTTACTTAACACTTACAATTTGAAATCTATTGTTAACTTTGCCACTAGAATTGATGGAACCTCCCAGACGGCTATTGATAACATGTTTATTGGCAGCAGCCTAGTTGCAACATATCACTGCTTCCCAATAGTAAATGGCTTATCAGATCATGATGCACAAGTGTTAGTTATGCCTTCATTCAATATACCCGCTAAAAAACTGCCTTTATAAGAAAATAAGAAATTTTTCATTAGAAAACATCAAAAAATTCAAAGATGATCTCCTCAGGGAGCAGTGGTCATCAATGCATGAATCTTATGACACAAATCAAATGTTTAACTGTTTTATTGACACAGTCCTCTTACTTTTTGAAAAAAAATTTTCTATCCAGACTAACCCGCCAAAACACAAACTCTAACAAAAACCCATGGCTCACTAAAGGAATAAAGATTTCTTGTGAAAACAAAAGAAAACTTTACAAAGCAGCCAGAGTTAGCAACAATCCTAATTTGATAAACCATTACAAGATATATTGCAAAATCTTATGTAATGTTGTAAAATGTGCAAAAAAGAAGTACTTCAACAACCAAATTGAAAATTCAGAAAATAGAATAAAAACCACTTGGAACATTATAAAAAACACAACAGGGAAAACACATGAACAATGTCCAGTCGTAAAATTAAGAGTTAATTATACTGAATCTGCAGATCCTAAAATAGTTGCCGATATATTTAATTCATATTTTCTAAATGCTGTAGATGAAATACTTTGCAAAACCACAAATGTAAATGCATGAGCAATTCCTTTTCTCCAGGGTACAGAATACCCTGCTATGAGACTTAACCCCAAAAGAAATAGAAAGAACAATAAATTCTCTACAATCAAAATTGTCTAGCGGATATGATGGTATAAGTTGTAAATTGTTAAAGCAATGTGCTTTTGAATTTAGTACTCCTCTAAGTCACATCTGCAATGCTATTTTTGAAACAGGTTTGTTTCCTGATAGACTCAAATGGGCTGTGGTTATACCGCTATATTAAGAAAGGGGACTGTTCTAGTGCAGCTAATTATAGACCAAGCTCCTGGCTCACGTCCTTTTCTAAAGTCATTGAAAAATTAATATATATTAGATTGTTAAAACATTTGGAAAAAAATAATATCTTCTCAACTGTCCAGTATGGTTTTAGGAAAAACACTTCAACCAATGATGCAATTTTCAAACTCACAAATTGTATTCTAAATGCACTTGATAAAAAGCTGCCTTCTGTTGGAATTTTCTGTGACCTCACCAAAGCTTTTGACTGTGTAAATCACAAATTGCTGATAAACAATTTAGAATTTTATGGAGTTACGGAAATTACTAACAAACTAATGATGTCATATCTTTCAGACAGACAGCAACAAGTATGTGTTAAAGATAAAAATATCTAATTTTTCTCAAAACCTGGTAAAATAAAACATGGTGTTCCACAAGGCTCAATTTTAGGTCCACTATTATTCCTAGTGTACATAAATGATCTACCACGTTCCCTGAACCCTAATGTTACACCCATTTTATTTGCTGATGACACAAGTATAGTTGTCTCTGGTGATTCTGTAGAAGAACTCAGACAAATAGCAAATACCACATTTACAGAGTTGAACTCATGGTTTTCCTTGAACAAATTAAATATTAATGTAGGAAAAACACATATTATGAATTTTTTGACAAAAAACAGTAAACAAATGGACATACATATTGCTAGCAATGAAGAAAAAATCAATGAAACAACTAAAACTAAATTTCTTGGTCTACAAATGGATGTGTTCCTAAATTGGAAATCACACATTGAATATATTCTACCTAAACCAAGCTGTGCTTGCTTTGCTTTACGTAATATTGTCGAAATTTTAAACAAGGACATAATATGAATGGTCTATTTTGCATATTTTCACTCTATCATGACATACGGCATCATTTTTTGGGGCAATTCCACTGACAGTAAAAAGTATTTTGTATGCAAAAAAGAGCAGTAAGAATAATGAACAGTAAGAAACAAACTGACTCCTGTAAACTTCTTTTTAAAAGCCCCAAGATATTGCCATTGCCATGTGAATATATGTATTCACTGACTCCTATTTATGTCTAAGAACAATAATATTTTTGAGAAAAACAAATTCTATCACAAGCATGACACTAGAAATAAAAAACACATTCACATGCTCTCTGTAAATTTAAAATTAGTACAAAAAGGGCCTTACTACTCCGAAAGTAACATTTTTAACCAACTACCAAAAAACTTGCAAGAAATATTTTTTTCAAACCCTAAACCTTTCTAAAGAAAACTGAGGGATTATTTCTCTGAACATGCTTTTTATTCAGTAGAAGAGTACTTAAAAAATAAACATTAAATTACATACTTGTATAACAGTGTACATGTCAGGGCTATTTCTCCTGCTTTTCTTCTTCTTTTTTCAGATTATTGACGACTTCATCCAGTTGCAATACAGGAAGTGATGAACGAAGATTATTTATTCATATTATATTCTTGTACATAAATGTATAACCTTATGTTACATATAACCTTATATCATGTTTTTTATGTTATAACTATATATTATGTTAACTCTATGACATGTCCAATATCTTTGTACAACATGTGCAGAAAAGATCATTAGGATGCAATAAAACAAACAAACAAACCTAAATAATGTCACATATGAGTGCGGCAGGACTTCTCTCGTAAACTGATATCGTCGGAGATGAAAGAATTTAATACGCATAGTGGGAAAATACATTCGTGCTGGGCCTTGCGACTAGTATAGCATGTATTGTTACGAAATAATTTTGTAAGAGGCGGAGATTGTTACAACTTAGGACGTTATAATGTGTTTAATAATATTAAAACTGTATTCGCGCATATTTGTAGTATTGTTCAAACTAATTATTTTCATATTAGACGAAGTTAGGCAGAGACTGTTAAAATATAAGCCTATACAAGTGCATTGGTGACGAACACTAGCGGTGGCTTATTAATTTATTTAATGTAATATATCAGTCTTGTGGGTTTGCTAGCTGGGCTCAAATGTGTGCTAAAAAAAGGTTAGATCTATTTCTGGCCTAGTGTGTTTATTGCCCCTGTGCGATGATTTTTAGTGTCCTAGCCCTGCAATTTTTAGTAACTTACCTCTGCACCACAGTTTTCAGTGCATCTGCCCTACAATTTTCAGAGACTGACCTACAATATTAAGTGTATCTGCCCTACAAATAGTGCTTCTGCCCTAAAATTTATAATTCCTCCTTCAATGCTCCATGATTTTTTATGCCCCTGCCCCACAGTTTTGAGTGCACCTAACACTGCCCCATGATTTTTGTGTCACTCCCACACATTTTTTAAAATGCAACTACCCTACTATATTTTGTGATTATCCTAAAAGTTTCTGTACCTCTGCCATGCCCCACCCCCTGAATTTTTTAGTTGTCCTACCCTACAATTTTCTTTCTGTAGGCCAACATCAATCCAACTGTACCCTACCCTACAGTTTTCTGTACCCCTATCGAACAACTGTATCCTATCCTACAATGTTCTGTACATCTGCTCCATGATATTTAATAACCTTGATTAACATTTCCATTGCATCTACTACCCTACAATTTTGTTTACCTCTGTCCCATAATTTTAAATATTTCTTCCTCGCATTTCCTGTGCCCCTACTGTACAATTTTGTGCTTAGGCCAATGGCCTAAACTTTTCTGTACAGTACATCTACATCATGATTATTTTTAATGTTTGAAGAAGGTAAGGGGGTTGGGGAAGGGATCCCAACATTGACTAGTATGAATGGACAAACTACAACAAATGACAGAGAGAAAGCTGATATGCTGCAGGCTCAGTACTTGTCAGTGTTTGAAACAATGGAGTACAGGAATAGTGAGACAAATAGACAAAATGTAATGGAAATGGATAGGGGACTTCCTCCAAGGGCGGTGGCAAAGTGTGAAATGAGGGGTATAATTGATGGAAGACAACGAGGTGACATCAAGGATGCCACAGGGAAGTTTGCTCTATCCTGTATAGTTCACCATTATGGTGGATGGTATGGTTATTGGGATTAGTGGCAAAATAATATTGTTTGCAGACTGTCTTTAGTGGTAGGCAGTGGGGTCAACTTGCAGACAGACATTGACAGGTTGTGTTTCTGGACTGTGGAAAACCAGATGAAGATCAATGTTTGTAAGACTAAGTTAGTCAGGTTTACTAGGAAGAGAGTGATAAGCAGATAGGATGGGCAAGAGATAAAAGAAGTCACACAATATAAGTATCTAGGGGTTGTGCTGCAAAGTACCATTAGGCGGTCAAAACGGGTGGAGAGGGTAGTTACGAAGGGCAGAAGAGCTTTAGGTTTGCTGGGAAGGGTGCTGAATGAGGCTATAGCTCTGAGGTGAGGATGGGGAGGGTTACATTGTCACTTAACTAAGGGGGGGGGGATATAGAGGGAGAGGAAACAACAACCAGAAGATTGAGACGGTGTGGAGGAGAACAGAGCGGGGTAGGCAGTCAATGTTTGTGAAGTCAGCGAGGGAGTGGAATGTTTTGCAGGATGACTAGACTTTTTTTTTTACTTATTTATTTCTTAGCCTCCAGTATACATCTATATAAGTGGATAGGAGTTGGTTATGGTGAAGGGGGTTGGTAGGTTCAGGGATGTTTTAAAGAGGGTTTTCTAGAGGTGGGAACATGTGATCTCACCGCTGTTGTCACAGTTGTGAGCATTTATTTATTTTGTCTCTGCTACACATTTTTAATTGTGCTACCATACAATTTTCTGTATCACTATCCTACAATTTTCTGTACTTCTACTCCATGATTATTTTTAATGTCCTTGCCTCACATTTTTAATAGTCCTACCCCTACAATTTACTGTTCCCCTACCCTACAGTTTACTGTAGCTCTACCACATTATTTTTAGTGTCACTGCCTCACATTTATAGTTCTCCTACCCTACAACTTTCACTGCCTCTGACCTATAATTGCCTATGCTCCTACATTACTATTTTGTGTACCCCTGCCCAAAAATGTTTTGTTCCCTACCCCACAATTTCTCCAGCCTTGATTGCCTTGCCTAAAGTAATATTTTCTTAAAATTAAGTCGTAACTATAAAATACCCTTTGGGGAAAAGGTTAAGGAACATATTAAACTAGGCCTACCGTAAAAACGGTAAAATTGCTCAGTTTCTTATCCTATACCTTATGCAGCATTCTGTATCTTTAATTACTGTCTTTCTGCACTTGTTATGTAGCTATTGCTGACGTTTTCGTACTTAGTACTCCGCACACCTTGTGAGGTAACTTAAAACTTGACTAGTAACGAGAAATTATATCAATCATCACAAGCCATTACAATAAATTGACCTACGATTTTAGACCAGTTCTAATATTATTATTGTTTTAAAATTTCTTTGCAAATTGTCTGGAAAGGCACCAAAGTCTTAACGCGTTATTAAAAAACTTTTGGACGAAATCGTAATACAGCATACAAATGACAAAACATAACGATGAATTTATTTAAATAATGACCACGAATAATATAAATGTTGTTTCGATTAGTTATCAGATGCTCAATTTATTGTTTTTGTACCGCACTTCATTGAACGGCAAGTAAATGCTATTATTAAAACGAGAATGTGCATGTTTACCTTTAGGTTAAGTAACCTCGCCACTACTTACACATAGCCTACATAACTTTGAGTACATTGCAAAATTATCTGTTAGTCTTTGTTCGTAACTTCTTTGATATAAATTAATTCTGAAAACGATAGAATTATTTCACTTTCTCTAATACTCGATTTTTACGAACAAGAGCAAAAAATTATATCATTGTTTTGCATAGGCCCAGAGGATTTGTTTGGAACCAGAGTCATCGTGTGATGTCACACTAATGGTGTCCATATTACTCAAAGTAAGTTGAATATCTAGCTGTATTGTTAATAGCCTAAATTAATTAATATGTACTGAACTGTTTCTGTAATTATTGGTGAGCGCAAACGATCTTTTTATGGAATACGCGGGAATGTTTAAAGTTATGATAACCTTGTATCATTAAATATGTGTTTCCGAAAGTATTAACAGCTGAGTAAGCATTCCCGGAAGACAAAACCATTAAGTAAGAAATTGCGCATAATAATCTAACCCATGCGAGACATTTGTATTGGAAGCTAATTGATGTGAAAATCATAATAGCAAATAGAGTCTGTGTTATATGTACTATATTTAAAATACACATTTCCCCTCTTAACACCCTCCAAGTCAAATCTCGAAAAATGTGTAATTGGTATTTTGAGTATTTATGCAATTCCGCAGGATGTCTAGCGCCATGAAAAACTGTAATTGTACATTAATTATCAGCCACACGGGAAATGCCCATGAATGTGCTAGAATTTTGTAGTGATGCAGGAAGAATTGAAATATTTTATTTCTCATTTTTCTAATTCACTAAAAGTTTACTATGTCACTGAACAAGTATAAAGTTTTTTAGGGCGTTATAATAAGTAAGGAGGTTAGCCAGGGTTAAGATTACAACATCAGTTTAAGATAACCGAGAAAACCTGCCTAACTCTGTTAAGTTACATATTACAACGTGTACGGATGCTCAGTTGTTCAAGTTTAGTGTGTGTGCAATTTATTTTTATAATTATTTTGTTAGTAATTGTACAATTTCATTGCGTTAATAACCATGCCGCAATCATCATTCTTCTGTGGGATATTAGATGTACCCAAACAAATTCTATTTTGTGATGTCCCTGTAAATTTTTATAAGTTAATATTTTCTCATTTATAGTTTTTAAGCTTAGTTAACATTTGATTGTGTTAAGGCTAGTTTTAATAATTTAATATGTTACTGTCTTAATTTCTGGTCCATTTTATTCTGTTAGTAAGTTTTATTTTTCTCCTTTTAAATGATTATGGATGTGATTCCATACTAAATAGGAATTTTGCCTGTATTTTCTTGTTTTAAATTGAAAATATTTTTAATTTTAAGAATAATGGTAACATTGGTTGAGCCAGTATAACTTGAAAAATGTGCAAATAACAAGACTGTTAGTACCAGCTTCCTAAAAATGTGCCCGCCATCTTGGTGTTGCTGTGACGTCACTTGACAATTTCTTTCGCGATACAAAAGCGGTCGGCCCCATGACGTCACGATCGTTAGTTGCTACGAACTGCGTGTTTTGAAACTACAAAAAGAGATAAGAGTAAGCTATTTGCAGTAAAAGTACTGTTGGTGTATGTAATCATTGCTGCAATGTATTGTGTAAACTATGACAGTAAACACAAGATAAATAAGTTATTTTACATTAAACCTTGCCGTCAGTAGCTGAAAAGATGCTGTCAGTTGCTTACAGTTAGTGATCAGATGACTCTGCTGTTCTAAATGCCGGACATTCCCCTCGGCTGCTTCAGTCAACAGGCGAGTTCATGGCACGTTTGATTGGTTGGATAAATTCGACTGCTAATGGAGTCTTGACTCTCGATAGTATGGCGGGTCACTTATTCTGGTTTCATTTAAGTTCCCACTCACAGTATATTCTGTTTCAGAGATATCATTTTAAACACAAGACTAACAAATGCGAAGTTCACCTTTAAGCTACGCCTATTTTCTAGCAGGGTCTTTACACAAATGAATAAAGGCACCGACACTATAAGTTTGTTGCAAATTGTAATTATTCTGTTCAGTCAAAAAAAGTTACATACACGAATTGTACATTACAATTCCTGCACTCCAAGATCACTGGCGAAAATTCACGAGGTTCAGGCTGTAGTCACTCATTCCTGATAGGCCTCAAAACCAAAGTCTCCCGAAAAGCCTAACAATCAAAAGGATTCCCGCAACCACGAAAAGAAAAACAAACTTACTTTTCTTTCATCGAAAAATAATGTGCCCACAAAAACTTATTTCCACATTTTTACATGCCATGTGGTCGGCAAACCTCATCTTCCCACTGAGCGGGAGCGCCCTGCCTGCACAACCTACCACCTTCACAACCTTCAAGCAAGTAGACCACAGCCAGTTCCGCACATCCTCTCGCCCGTGATCTTTTACAGATCCCTCCGCCTCACTCCAATATCTTCTACTTATATCCAAAGCAAGAAAAAGTTACATATAGAAATATTGTCGGCTGAAAAACCATACCACGGACAAATGTTAAATAAGAAAATTAATTGTAACTGACAGCTCAAACTATAAAGGATTTTTAGAAATACATGAAAATAGTTCCACATTCTCAGTGTATGAATACGGTACTTTCAACTTGTACATTGCAGCCCTGTTACACATTGTAAACAGGATGTTTAAGAACACAATGTTTACAACATGATAAAAAAAAAGAAAATCTAAAATTCAAATAAAGGTCAGGAACACAACAATTTCACAATAGTTTCCGTCTAAATATATGTCACTCGGGTGCCTCCCCTTTCTAAGTTTCACACAAAATGTAGAAATTGTTTCGATAAAAATAATTATGAGGAAACCAGATTTGTAATGGAAAAATAATGTGTAACATTGTTATTACATTTGTGTGGCCAGTATGCCTGTTCACTTGACTCAGAGAGCCACGTTTGGATAAACACATCCAAGCTATTTATTTTGTAGGGTAAGTTACGTACGCATGCTAACTCTATTACATTTTTAAAATAAAAACTGTTTTCTTTCTACCGAATCTAAAACATCACAATGAATTGCGCCACCTTATAGGTTATCATCACTCAGAAGTTTGAATCAAACATTTGAAATTGAGTGTTGAACTTCGTAATGCACGCTACCCAGCCTAAACGTACCTTATTTTTTCCTCACTCCTGTCGATCCAACACAAGGAAAATCTTCATTATGAACAAAAAAAAATCTGCAAACATTTATGTGTTAACAATTGGCAAATTTCCTGGAATATGTATTATGTAAACATGTTCCCTGGACATGACCAATTGGAATTTATTGGGCCAGCATCTTCAGATAGTGTTAACCTCTGACTAAAACAATAATGGTGGGTGGCAACTAACCACTACTAGTCTGATGATACCATAATGTGTTAGCCAATAAGAACATGTTTTCAATGTTTACAATTACGTTTCAAAATACAGCATTTTTAAAGCTGAATAACTTGAAAATTAAAGTTTGCTTGAAAGTATTACTTTGCGTAGTTTCATTTGATACGGAAACAACGCAAAGAAAGCAGGAAAATATTTAATTGTTTTTTCAGGCAATATACCTTTTGAGATTTAGAGACTCCACTCCACCTGGTGCACTACTTACATGTATATTTAGCTTAACTTGTATACTTTGTTTTGGTATATGATATCTAAGTGAATTTTTGAAAGGTTGTGCTGGGACAGCACCGACTTTGAAGCAAAATAGCCTGATCTCCAGTTTCCGCTATTGTGTGCCCTTGAATTGTCAGAATTCTCCGCTAAGGCTGTGACGTCAGCTAACTGTGTTGTACTGTGACGTCTGAATTGTGTAGTGCGCATGCCTCGCCGCTTCGTCGGAGCTCGGGTGTCTTCGGTTGTCTTCGTGTCCCCACCTTTGGCCGGCCTTCCCTCCCTTCTTCCCCGCTCCTGCCTTAGCACCTCGCCGACCTGTGCTCGTCATCGTCACTCTTTCCCCAGCGCTTCGAGGAGTATGTTTTGCCTCTCTCGCCATCACCTTAATGCCCGCCCGATCGTTTTGTTTGGTAGGTGTTTATTTTAGGGTCGTTCTTCCGTGTTACGGTTAGGTAATTCACGTGTCTACCCTTTGTTGGTTTTGTGTTTAATATTTCCGTGTGTGTTTGGCGAGAAATGAGAGTCGAGGCATTGATTTATTTATTTAATCCGTAGTGTACTCCTTCAGGTGTTTTCGGTTAAGGCTTACGAGCCCTCATATGTTTGTTAAGGGCTTTGAGCCAGTTTTGCTAGTGTTTCTATTGCGATTTGTGTAATTTGTATGCCATCAATGGACATTGAGTTAAATACACATGTCGAAAACATGCCACGATTACGTTTGTTTCTAGATGTTGTCATTCGCACTTGCATTTAATGTGTGTGTTTGTCCGTGTCTTTTGTGTTTCCCCTTGGAATTGTTGTGCCTATGCACACCCCGGGATTAGCCCGATTACACCAGGTTTTCAGACATCGGTCTGATAGACAGTGGTCTGGTTTATTTGTGCCTTGGAATGGGGCACAAGGTTTTAATTCATAGGACACATTAATTTAGTGTTATTTTATGTAATATTCATATAAACACTTAACTTTGATTTAAAAAAAAATAAATAAGTATTGTCATCTGGGTTATTTGGGACTGAAATAAAACTTGGTACTATTTTACATGAATCTTTTATCTACGTATGGTAGCCTAAGGGCCGGTCTTACCATTCTCTGAGTTAACCTGCAGGTAACTACCGATAAGTTAAACTTACCTGGCACTTTATCTAGGGCCGGTCTTACCACCTCTGGGTAACATCTGGGTAAATTTTATCTCCTAGGTAGACGACAAACTGCGTCTTACGAACTCTAGGTAGGCCTAACTAAGGGATAAATTTCTGGCTATTTTATCGGGAGGTTGAAGATCTGGATAAGGCGTACACTGCAGTTAAGTATGGCGACGAAAATATCATATGTTAATTTTTTAACCTTGTTTGTGTTGTTTTGAAATTAGTTTCTTTCGTCAAAAGAATGTTTCGGTTATGTTTCTCGTAATTTTAAATTGTGTAGACTTCTCATACATGCAAAATTATGTAAGAAGTGAAGGATCATATTTATGAGAAGAAAATTGCCATGAAGTTTTACGAGCATATGCCGAAGTTGTGTTTTGAAGTGTGCTGAAAATAAAAAATGTTCGTTAATGTCTCTGTTTCAGACGACAGTATGGTAAAATGACATAATTCAGTGCTTTATTTATGAAAATAGGCATTTATATAATGCAAGTGAGACACGTCAGTGTGGTGTTTGACAATTGTCCGTTGGCCTACACAATTTGTTGCAACCACGGCCATACTGGATGTAATTTACGTAATTGCTTCCCGAATTCCACATAAGTTTTGAAACTCGTGTAATAAGGTAGGCCTATATATGAGTAATGGCTTTCGTTTAGCGATTCATAATGAAATCGTCATAAATAATTTATAAATAATTCAGTAGGCTTACTTGTGTGTTGTGCATACACATGACAGTCGTACAAGGACTTTACCATAAAATTGACTAGGCTGTGCCTACATAAATTGCAATTTCAATGTTAACCAAGGTAGGTGTGATTTATGTAGACAGCAAATATTTATCAACAGTTAATGACACTGAATTATTAGTCTCATGAAATA
>PNEQ01028733.1:0-13200 GCA_003012365.1 Medauroidea extradentata | reverse complement strand
AAAAGTTATATCAAAAAAAATAATTAAAATTTTACTGTGGTCAATTTGAAACCAAACAAGCCAGGAAAATAATCAAATGACTCTACTTTAAAATTCCTTGACTATATTTATATTGAATTTTGAAAAGGTGAATTTAAATTAACATGTCCCCAATTACTAGGTTATTGAATTCTGTTGCATCACACCGGACACCTGACAACTCACCCTGAAAATGGCATATAGCCTGTTAAGAAAGATTTACATATAAATTTAAATAAGAAAATAAAAACACCTTTTAAAGATTTAACCAAGATGAGGAAGTGGCTGAACACTTCACATTAGTGTTCAGAATGCAGCCTGAATTTATGAAAAATGTGTCATCTTAAATACTTGATAAAAATAAGAACAGTGAAAATATGAAATTTAATGCTGAGACTAAAGTGGAAACAAGATTATATTTTTTGCAGGAATTTCTTATATAAGCTAAGCTAAAAGAAAATACATTTGAACACTTAATATTGAAAAAATTGTACAGGGCACGTAGCCTTCCGGCGTGCGTGACCCACCACCCGACAGCATTTTGCCTTTTCTCGCTCAACATGGTGGAGATGAAAGCTACTCTGAGCTAAACTGTGGCAGAGTATATTCCCACCGGCCAACACGACCTCCGCAAAAATACACTCTTAGCCACAACCATTAGGGAATCTATTTGGCCAACAGATGTGGAAAATGAAGAAACAAAAGGGAAAACAAATAATTGTCGATTCGGTTAACTAGGCATTACACATACAGTCAACTCTCAATTTAAACGACCTTGAGAATAATGACCCTTTTGAAGTAATGACCCTTTTTGCAGGAACCCTAGAAAATAGGAAAAAAGTGCTTCAAAAATAGAAGAAAAGAATTTAAAGAAAATATGTAGTAGAAAAAATATAGCGTATGTAGAAAAAATATAGCGTATTGGTTATATGGTACTTTGATACTATTATTAAGGATCCGGGTTCAAAACCCACATACGTCGTGTATTTTTTAAATTATACTATTAGATAGTTTTACAAGCGTCTCATACAAATATGTTTTATTAATTTTTTTAAACCATCTACAGTATTTTCCATTTTCGCTACCATAGTAATACAATGTCTGAAATGGCATATTTGCGTTGAAGAAACAGTGTTTTAAATTGAATGCAAATCGCGGAAGTTATTTTTTAATGTGATCTAGTAGGATAGTGTACCTACATTATTATAATATGTCATACAGCATATGGTTAAGCTTGCATTTAGGCTAAATGTGGTTATTTTGTGCGTGTTCAATCACTAGTTACTTCACATATTACGTAATGAACACATTATAGGTAAATAGTACTGCAGTATGTTTATGCTACACTGTTATACAATATAAATAACAATTTTTTGTGGTACGCTAAACCAAACCACACAATAGCCCAGAAGTATTTTTGATGTATAAATTTATGTATTGCATGTGAACCTAACATCCGTAATGAAATACAAAATACTATTGATTATACAAGATGATATGTCGGTTAGGGTACCTAGAATTGCGACAATATTTGACCGAGTCGGGGGTGACATTTGTCGATAGTGAGGATGTCACTTCCCTCCGGATTTGTGCTATTGCTTACGTCTGTTCATTACGTTCCGTGGCAAGGTTAAATTTAGGCGGAACAGCCATCGTTGCCGATTGGCCTGTTACTGTTGCTCAGTCAGTGTTAATGACGCGATTGGGAGTGGTAAATGTTCTGAGCGTCATGCAGTCTGAAGATGTGTTGCATTTTCTTGTTAAAGTTGACCAATTGTTTTATGCGCGCACGAGTTGAATGAGGGCACATTTTTGGTTGTACTAGCTTTGCGCTTGGACGGACATACCGGCGCTATTTTGAGCGAGGTTCTTGAGACTCAGCAGGGGTACAAGTCGTTTAAGGCGTGGCTGATAGAGAATGCCGACCATTCTACCGTCTGGGTGACATTGAAGCGGCGGTATGTTGATAGGTGTCAGGGCGCAGACAAGACAATTTCCTTCTACATTCAGGACGTTAAGTGTTATGCGCAGGCAATGAATTTGTCCTGTTCAGAGGTAAAATTCGTAGGCGTCATAGTGGATCGTATGATTCCAGATACCCGGCGATGTGTGGTTGGGAGTGGACGCCCAACTACTTAGGAGCAGTTGCGTGTTTTGGTGCTCAAAATTGAGTGCGAGTTAGAACTGGATCGCAAGTATTTTCGCTCTGTTGGCCCAGTCGCACGTCGTGACGACGGTCCTGTCATTCCCTCTGTCGCCAGAGGTGAGATTGGTGGTATTCCGCGCTTTCAGTCGCGAGTCACAGCTATTGGAGAAGCGCGTGGTAGCATTCCCCCTCTTTTGGAGCCTTCAGGCCTGGACCGAGTAAGTCTCGTTGCGCTAACTGCGCCGAGTATGGGCACGTGACGACTAATTGCCTGATTCCACGATTGAATCTGAGCGCTCACATCTGTTTCATGTACCGCCGCCCAGGCCATTTCCGATCCTCCTGTCCGGGAAACTGACCAGCTGGTGTGTCAGGTGGCAGGTCATCAACTGTCAGTGTAGAGCGTAATGATTGTTATGTCTCTTTTTCTTGTTATGGGGAAGAACGTGTGGCCTTGGTCGACACAGGTTCTTCACGTTCCTTTGTGCAGGCGAATTTTTTGGCCGTCTTAATTTCTAAATGTCCGTTTTTGCAGGCGAAAATAAATAATTCATCCTCGTTGCAGTTGTGTGTAGCTAACACAGGTGTGGTTCACTGTTCCCACTTGGTACAGTTGCATTTTAAGATCTCCCGTTTCTCTTGGACCTTTATATTTTGGGTCTTGGATGATCTGGTGGCTCATGTGATTTTGGGCAATGATTTTCTGAGTCATGCCCGGGCAGTAATTGATGTGCACGCTAGGAAGTTAGTGTTTAATTTTGTGCCTACTTTCATTTGCCCTTTAATTTCGTCTGTAAGCTGTTTCTCTGCCCCTGGTGGTCGGATAGCTGCTGTGCTTTCCGTGCATGTCCAGGGTGTTCAGGACCTGTTGGACGAGTTTAGCGACATCATCACTCCTAGGATTGGGAGATGCAATGTTCTACCGTATCGTTTCTCTGTGACAAGACATGTTCCCGTTAGGGTCCCCTTTTATACCTATGGTCCTCCTAAATTGGCCATCATGCGACATCTTGTTAATAAGTTGCTGGAGGATGGAGTAGTGTCACCTTCTACTTCGGATTATGCTTCACCAGTCTTTATGGTGAAAAAGGGCGGGGGTGCTGGTTATCCTCTTGTCATCGATATGTCAGTAGAGTCGCGCATAAAATTGTGCTATACATCGGCACAGGGGGGAGTGAATTAACGAGTTAATACCAGAGTTGGGCACAAATTAAACTGACGTCCTGTGTGCTTCTGTTTAATTTGTGCCCAATTCGGGTATTAACTTGTTAATCCAGTCCCCCCTGTGTTGGGAAGTATAGCACAAAACAAAACACCGTAACAGACTTAAAAATTGTTTTTTATTGACCAAGTGTAGTCTGGCATTCCGCCGGAGTGCGACAGTAGTCGGCTAGCTTGCCAAGGCTCGGTGTGTACTATGGTTTGTGACGTCACTGCACGTTTCCACGTGTGTTTTAAAAGCGCGAACTTTAAGTAGCTGTAATTACTTCAAATTGACTTCAAATTTAAAATTTCGACACACAACGATTTTATTTTACATGCACGTAGTGTGACGTGGCTGCGTCTGTGTAACTGTTGTGTTTGTGTTGTGTTCCTGTTCGTGGCGCAAGATGTGACGTGGCTATTTTTTTTTCATGTTGTGATGATAATGGTAGAGATGTATCCTTGTCTCACTGTTCGGTGTTTACTGGCTCGTAGGCGAAAAGTTGTACTTTATGTTTATATAAAAAAACTGGTTGTCACTCATATTGTAGTTTTATTTCACGAAATGCAGATCAGACAACACTTACCTTACATTGCGTAACCACTGCTACCATGACAAAAGGATTCCAAAGTTCAGTTCCGCTAAATTACCATCACTTTGTCGAGGTTATGCTATTACCATGTCCTGTTGAGCTCAAATTACAAAATAAAATTTAGTCGCAATAAACCGAGCACGCGCACTGCCTGCAAACTCTCGCACAACTCCCCGACTAACTGCTTGTTACCACGGGCCGGTGCCTCGCACAAACTGCCCGACAACTGCCACACGACTCCTCGGGCCGTTATTATGCACCCAAAGCTGTATTTCGTGGCATGTATCACTAGGCAAGCGATTTTCGCATGTAGCTAAACGTTGCAAAAATTGGAGAATCTCAGTATTGCATTTAGACCTCTCAAATGATTGTTGCGGTCGCAAGAATGTGTATTGCCGGCGATGTTTATGGTTTATATTGAACTAAATAGAGGTCGTAGATCCACTGTGGCATACTTGCAACAATAATATGTTTGCTTTTCAAAATAAATGTGCATCACTTTATAAATACATGTAATTTTTGCGCCAAAGACGAGTGAACGCCAATTTAATGATTAAAAACTGTAAATTTTGACATTTTAGAGTTTGGGGATAGTTGAAAATTGGTCAAAATTCTAATAACGACCCCTCGAAAATAACGATCCTATTCCCGGGAGCCGCTAAAGGTCGTTGAATCGGGAGTTGACGGTGCATTTTAAGATTCTAAACCTTAAGTTTAAATTACTTGTGACTACAAGATGCTAGTGTTTACTGAACAAAAAATAATAGTTGTAATATGAATTTACATATAATATTTACAATATCTATTTTTAGAAACATAACAAATACCTAATGAAAGAATAAACATAATATGTAAATTAAAAAGAAAAAGATACGTGAATCCCGTTCTGTAACCTTACACACTGTGTGGGAAATGTGATCAGTTTGTCTAGAATTTGTATGATAGGTCCATAATTTTGATAAAATTCTATTTTTCTACAGAGTGACTAGAAGGTAAGCAAAGCAGGTATCATACTCCTGTTGCTGAGGTGAGACACTGCGCTGTGCCCCAATATGATTTCGAGCCCTGTGCACGATGCCTATAAACAACCCTACTATATCCAGCAATGCTGAAGTGTGTGCTTGTTTGTGTGGTGGGAAAAAGAGGAGGTTAGTAAGAAATACAGTAGTTGGGTTTTGATCTTGTGTGATGTGTATTTCTCTAGTCTTCCGGCATTATATTCATAATATCCTAACTTATTCTCCTACTACCCAACCACAGGTTACCGTGAAAAGAGAGTTGACCACACATACGTCACTGGACATGTCCATCGTGACATAACTTTGTGCTTTATAGTTGCTGTAGCAGAATATGTAGCTAAAAAAATTTAGTAAAATTCTGTAGCATAGTTTTACAATGTGTGACATTGTGACAACGACTGTTGTTACGCTGTATCTGAACTAAAATCACTTAAAATATATAATCATGTTCATATGTGTTTACATGGGGTCTAAAGTTGTTTCGTTTGTCATCTTTTCCTATTCAAGCTAAATTTGTTGTGTAGCTACAGTTGAGCAACATTTCTTGTGTTCTTTAGTTTGCTTGATAAACTTCATTAAACTATTGCATTAAGATGGCTAGTGGTGGGAATTTATGGAGGAGTGGGACAAAAGACAAGAAGTAGTTTGTTACTAGATAAAAACTTAAAAAAAATGTTTTTGATATTATTGTAGATTCAATTCCTCACAAATGCAAACAATTACTACACCAAATGGAAATTATTACTTCAATTATGAATAAAAATGCACATTGTTTGCAATGAAATCATATGTTCAGAATACATTGAATTAGTCTCTTTAATATCTGGCTGCCTAATAATATTCTCATTAATATTTTCATCATGTAGTGTAACAGCAGCCTAAATGTGTGTCTCACTGGGAAAAAAAAATTGAAGTCTGTTATTTCTGATATTAAATACTGTAAACTGCTATAAATTTTATTTAAATTTACCAGAAATATTGCTGCAGAACTTTCTTTAAACATTTTCATATTTATCCAAGATATCCTGTTATATTAATGAGAATTGTAGGAAATTATCGAAACTTGAAACTATTTGAGAATATATTTAACGTTCAGTACAGATTTGGTTGAAACTCATACAAAGTCTGCTTCACACTGACATATGTTGTCGTAATTCTTAAGCTTTCTCACCAAGAGAATGTGATTTTATAATAATTTTTGGTTGCGTTCAAGTAAATTCTACATAAGTGTCTTAAGATCTAAGGTTAACTAAAATGTAAGCAACATTGTGAGGGTGGTAATCACAGTGGTACTACATTGCTGTCTACAAGGGGTTTTAATCTACTTTTTGCTACTTGTAGAACCTTTGCCGGCAAACTACTTGTAAAAAAATATCATTGCAGTAAACAATTAAGTAAATGTTTCGCAGCTATAGCTTCTTGGGACCTCTTTATCTTAAAATGAATTTTTTCTACTTTATGTGTTTATGAACTTAATGTTCATTTGTTCGTAATATACTTGAGATGCTTGGTTTGTGGAGTGGGTGAGCTTTTAAATTTTCTGATAACAGGTAACAAGCCAGCTGGCAACAGTGCAATACCGGTGATATCGTCAGTGCACTCATTAACTACTACGAATGGAAAGCCTTCACCATTACCTAACAATGCTGTCAACTCCACTAGGTCACCACTTGTGAAGGTGAAGGTAAGTGACTATCGCACTCTCACGTAAAGTGATTCCTATAGCTTCTAAATTTTAAACATGTTCAAATTTTTTTAATTATTTGAATGGCTATTTGCTGTTGCGTTTGGGAAGTGATATTCTGGATGTCTTACTGCGATAGTTTGGTACAGTTTGGTAGAATAATAGTAATCCGATCTTGGATAATCTTTATACAATTAAAATGTATTTCTAAGGAAATTGTGCTCACGTAAACTGTAATCTATGAAATTATAATATTTATGAGTATGTTGTGTAATGCAACTCAAAACAGCTTCTTTGTCTCTTACCTGACTGTGCAAAATCATTTTACAACAGCTGTTTCTTATAGTAGTACAGTCAACTCTCGATCATACGACCCCGGGAATAACGACCCTCTTGAAGTAATGACCCTTTTTCCAGGAACCGTGGAAAATTGAAAAAAATTTACTGAAAAGAATTTAATTCAAAGAAAATAGCAGAAAAAGAAGGTGTTGCATTTATTATGGCTGCAAATGGTTGCAGTTATTTCTCGAAAACTGTACTGCCGCACACTGTGTGTTTGTTCTAAATTATACGTTGCTGCCCCTTCCTCCCGCACGACGCGATGGCCAGCCAGCCGGCCCTGAATGCCCCTTCCCATACCCTGGCTGGCCGGCGACCCGACCGCTTCTTTCCGTCAACCGGCCAACCACTCCAATAAGGCCGTTTGCTCACCCATTTTTCATCATATGTGCACTGTAACTGTCATGTCACTAATTTCTCATGCCCTTGAATACGGTAGTCTGTCTTTCTGCCTGTGATATTACAATTATACGTCGTATTTATTTAAGCTTTATTACGTTTCCCGTCTTTGTTAGCTAAAATCTATTAAATATAATTACCATAATGTCATTTAATGGTGTGTGCACAGCAATGTTTATAAATCATTATTCTTTTAACAAGTGAAAGCAGGACAGTTCATAATTGACACTACCAAACATCGGATGCATGTCTCAGATATGCGTGGCAAGGGCAGTACGACACTTGACAACAGTGCGTCTGGTGTGAGTCACTAGCCCACATGTGCGATCGCGCCTACAAGCACGCACGTACACGCAATTGGCTGGACCGTAAATAACAGTTGTGGACTCACTTACATACGTCTTTGAAAAGAAAATATAAAACAGCATTGTGTAGGTTTAAAGTTGTTCTGTGAATGTGTTATCCAAGTGTATTAACAATGATCAACGTCTTGATGTTAGTAATTATTTGCTGTTGGTGAACAAATTGAAACTGAGTATCAAATCGCTCTCCATGCACATTGGTGATGTGTGTAAATAACTTGTGCAGAGAGTAGAATCATTGTGCGAGCAGATTATTTTCACACGGCCAGCCGAGTTAGAGAAGTGAAAAACTTCAAAACAAAGGGAGTAGTGTTATCATCACGTCCCATCTGCTGAGCGGAGCTTCAGGAGCTGTGACTAGGTAGTGGTCAAAAGTTGCACAAGTAACGCAGTAGCCACATTGTGTATGTTGTTTTTGAACTAACTAGTTTCCAGATAGGTCCTTGCGCACATGTGTGTGGTCCCTCGCTGCCAAGATGAGGTCACAGGAGGCGAACAGCTTCATCAATATGTATGTTGTGCCAACTAGAATTACAGTTACCCGCAAAGTCTTAGATGTCAACCGTGACATACATTTATCCTTTTGAAATATGTTTACTATTTCAATCAACAACATTGTGATGGTACCTTGTAAATAGTTTCGAAGCGTCGGCATTGCTGGCACTTAATTTACGATGCAGACGATATTTGTGTTTCATTCTCATGAATTCATGCTTGATTTTTAGTTACAGAAAGGTCGTATATGCACATCCAGAGTATCATTTATTCAAAATACGTAATTCTATTGAAAAATATTACTATTTCAATAAACTTCTGTTTACTTCAAATTTAATTCCAAATATTTACCGGCATAAACCATAGCAATGGCGTAAATCAATACACAATATTGTGCATAGACTGCAGCTGTTCTGTTTACAGTAGAACACTGGGTGCTATATTTAAATAATAAAATATTTATTTAAAGTCAATATGGTGGCAAATGTTTCAATTTCACTAAAAAAAATTTTTTCGTTTCTACAAGGCTATACTTTTATGGCCAGTTATTGCTCTAGGCACAATGGCGTCGCCAAACAATGTTACATCGACTGAATCAAGAAAAGTTAAATATGTGTTTCTATTTTAAATTTTTAAAAATAACTTCAAACTTTCAAGTACACAGTCGACTGAGAATATGTGTGTTAAGTGTAAATTGTGTGTTGGCTGTAAGATGCTGAGTTCGGCATGGAGTAGCTGGGCTCATTCCGAAACTAAAGGTTTCATGGTTGGATGAGAAAGAAAAAACAAATTGCAATTCACTTCATTTAAAGATAACTTAGGTGAGTTAGATGAAAGTTTAAATATAGCACTTCAAAAAGAGGCCCCGACTAATTGAAAAGCTTTTTTTTCTTTTGGTTTCCCCTTCTTACCCAGTTTTAGAAGAAATAAATTCATATCTTTTTATCTCTGCATTCAACATTAAAATGCTTGGTCACTATCCCACTGTTAAAGCTGCTTTCTTGAAGCATAATGCTTCTTTACCTTCGAGTGCACCAGTAAAGAGACTGTTTAGAATCAGCAAAGATTTATTGTCACTTAAGAGAGGAAAGATAGGAGAGAGTAATTTTAAGATGCAGTTATTCTGCAAAGCCAACTCGAAATATTGAAAGTTGGGTTTTTGGATTTTCTGTGTCTTAAGTAAAAATAACGGGGCAGTTTCAATTATTTTCTCCTAGAATGATGATTTATGACGGTAAAAACTATGCAAACTGCATCAATGGGGACTAAATATGTGACATGACTTCTAGTAAATAGTTATTAATTTAAAATGTGTGCACGTCTTTGAACAACGTACTTTTCTGCTGCTACATTTGATAAATATTTCTTCTGCAATGAAATTATTATCATGTTTTTGTATTACAAAATATATTAATGCAAATAAGAAAGACAAAGTTTATATTAGAACGTGTATTGGAAATTTCAAAGTAAATATAAAGTAATTGTAATTGTAACTGTAATTTTACTAAATTACTTTTGTGGAAAGTAATTTTTACTTGTAATTAGTTACAGATTCATTCAGGTAATTGTACTTGAGCCCAATTACATTTTCTATGTACTTTTACCATCACTGGTTATAATCAATATTGTAACAAAAAAATTTGTTTAGCATCAATATGCTACTGGCCATAAATTAAGAAAAGGTGTAATTTATACTACTAATGCTGGTTAAATTGCTCTTTGTATACATGCATAGGTTCAGTCTACAGTTTCCTCTGTACTGAAATTTCATACTTCTTCCATCATAACTACATTTAATTTATAACTGGAGAGAAAGATATTGTTAGCTTCATAAAAAAAATAAGTGTAAACCAGGGGAAGCAAGTATCAACTGAAGTGTGAATGGCAGGAATACAACCCATTGTTAACGTAGGGAAAATAATGGGTACTAGAAAAAAAGGGTGTATTTAAGGGGAAAATGTAATTGAGGGGAATGTAAAATTGGGGTTCTACTGTCTTTAAGACTTCAACCATTTCATTTACTTCGAGAATGTTATAAATATTACTATAGTAAAAATTTTTTATTGTTAGGTACAAGGAGAGGTAATCACCTCCTCTGTTGTCTCTAAATTGTGATCACTCGAGTGATTTGTATACATTACGTTCAACTGTGATATTTCGTACTGGATGCACAATATCTTCGCTAACAAGAGCATCAAGTGCCTTTTCGATATTGGTCATGTCCATGTTTGAAAATGTAAGATCTAAAAATTTGTTGTAAGATAATGTGCTATTTTATTGTTCTGACCCACACGTGGATTCCAGGAGGATCTGCTCTTTTATTTTATTGTAATAATGCCCAATAGAGTGAAATTTCATTGTAAAGAACTTCAGTATAAACATTTTCTCACTTCGTTGTAATGAGATTTTACTGTATTCTGTGTATGGTTTGAATTCCATTCTATACTAGGTACATTAAAGTAACCAGTAAGAATTATTGAGCTGTAATAACTAGACAATTTGGTTTCAAGATATGTGAAATAGCTTTGAATATCATGCACTGAGAATTATGGTGTTACATACTGTAAATATTTCCTAACAGAATTTTTTTCTTGTTGACTTCTTCCAATTTCAGGCCACATTGCATCCACATTTGGCATCTAAAACTCTATTTTTTGTTTAACATAAGGGAAAACTAATTTATTCACAGCTCTAAGAACTCCTCTTCTTTTCATTGAAGATATGTTATAATTAGGTTCTTTACGCAAAATATAATACTATTTATCTGAAAATATTATTGAGAGTTAGTAAAGTGGTCACTAAGCCATGTTCCTGCAAGAAAAATTACATTAAAGTTCGTTACTAGCAGTAAATTTTCCGAGAATTCATTTGACTTTGTACGTAGACACCTGACATTCTGATGGTAAAGATGTCACGCAGCAGCTTTTTTTCAACAGGGGACACAATACAGTAAAACTCTGCTAAGACGTTTACAAAGGGATCAGGTTTTGCTGTGAATTTCGGCGAGAAAACATCTTAGCCAGAATGGCAAAAATGTGATCTGCAAAACGTGACCGTTGCAAACATTCGTTGATCGGAAGCACGGCGTGGCGCGCTGGCGCGCACGACTAGATCCTCCGTTTTTCGTGCCTATAAGACGTGGCGGGAGAACCGAGCATCTAGGTACCAGACACGAAGTCACGCTCGCTGGTTGATGCGCTGTCGCCACGATGATTTCCCTCGCTGGTTAATAATGCTCTGTTGATAACGTAACGGCGTCTGGAGAGTTGTGACGTTTTAAGCGTGATTCGGATTTGTTTATAAACTTCTTACGGGAAATAATAGTGTACATGTAATGGACCGCAAAATGTAAACGTCTTATGCAGGATAATTTTAAACGTTTTCATTGAGTGACGCACATGAATGGATTAACAAGATTTTATAGTCTTTTAATTTTTCCGTGTTTACTATACACCGACAAAATCTTTTTCTTTATTTTTGGAGTAATTGTCACGCTATGGACGAGTAAATGTAGAAAAAAATTACATTTGTGATAGTCTACGCCAAAAAAAATTTAGAAGGTAATTTTTTTGAAAATCCCCATAATGGCCGCACCCCATTTTTTGGGCCTAAAATTTGATTAAAAATATGTGGCGATTACGCGAGTATATACGGTATATTCCTAATATCACAATATCTGCTGTTCACTGTCTCATTATGTTGCTTTTTAAACATAGTTATTATTTTATCAGTTAATGTTAAGTCTGTGGATGTAGTATTTTCTAGACTTGTCACTTTTGTTAGTCCTATAGTCGCTGTAGTTTTCTCATTTGCACAAACAATTGCTCATTTTTTAATCTTCCATAAAATTGACTTATTATACAGCCAGAAGGCAAGGACACTGTATTAAAAATTCTATCATTGTCTTCTTCTCCCTCCACAACTTAGAAAGATGTGTATGAATCATATAACTACCTTAAGGTTGTTACTTAAAATTCTTTATTTATGTACGAAACAATATAATTTTCCTCGACATCTGGGTCAAAACGTGGCACAAAAATAGATCTCATACGTGGCCTCACGTGTTTGGCTACAATTTTGATGTTGCCATTTGACATTGTTATGAACTCTTGAGTTGCACTTTTTCTTCTGGGGACTTCTGCTGAGCTTATGCAATGTCGCTTAGTGGTTTTTTTTTTACTCGTCCACATACTGTAGTGAATCCCTCTGCGTTAGCTACAGGCAATGATGGAGCGTTACATTACTGTTGACTGCCTCGTTAGATGACAGCATGGTGCTGCCATAGTGTGTGCCAAGTCTGTTAGCAGTTGCTTGGCTAAATGTTTTTTTTGTTGAGTTTTACTAAAATTTACTAGAGATTAGTGGACACATGGACGTGCTTCTTCGTGAACCGAAAATATACTTTTGTACGTTGTTTAGAGCACTGTTTTTCCTCCTTTGAACTCTCTGACCTGGGTAAATGAGTATCAGTTTTTTGGCATAAGACAGTGAACATGTTTGAACCTCTGTATTCCCATTTCTGTTTGGTATGTCTGATGTCTGTTGAACTACTTCTATTTTTAGGTCTTGACATTAGTTGCGCTTGTATTCTTCACTGTCTGTCAGTTAAAGTTGAGTTGCACATTGTATGTGCCATTGTGCACTACAATTTCCAGTACACTTTATAAATTTTTTGTTTTCCTTAAACACGCATTTCACTCATTAAACAATTTCCAAACAAAGGGCATAAAAGTCCCCGTATATTGTGATGGTACAGATTTATGCTGTCCAATATCAACACGCGCTCGGTTGCCTCGGCATCACTCGCGGTAGAACATGCTCTCATCTCAGGGTTTACTGTGGGTTACGAGAGTTCGTGGATGAAACAGCAATTGAATTTCTGCAATGTTATATTTCGTTAACTTCGCCAAAGCGCACACTGTTCAGTTACATATCATGGTCG